>JAOWBP010050985.1:0-17073 GCA_028571105.1 Tragopan temminckii | reverse complement strand
GAAGCAACCACCTGCTGCTAATATGTGAAGTAAAAGCTGGAAAACTCTTTTCACTTCTGCATCTACCAGCTTTAACATGGCATCAAGGAGTTGTAAGTTAACAAGGTACAGGGGCATCAAAGTGAAAAATGTTAGGAAAACACTTCAGTAGACTTGAGAGAGGTATAAAAGTATCAGATACATTAAGTGAAGAGATAGCAAGAATAAACAGTGGCTTCTTATTGGGAAGAGTGTAATAGATAAGCATTTGTTTGGCACATTGTAGTTAAACAAAAGGGCTTTTGGCATTTAAAGAAGAATGCTGAGGGAAGATTCTTCTTATCTTAGCAGACACAAAGGCTGGATATATAAAAATGTGCATGTTGATCATCCAAACATAAAATGCCATCTCACTAAGGGCTTAGGCACACATGGAGTGCTGCAGAAGCAACTGCTCCTAAGCAGGCCTGTAGTGAGAGCACAGTGGAAATACTCCTTAGCATTAAAAGAGATAAGCCCTTAAGCTAACAGGTCTGTGCAAAAGCTTATGCCAATCTTTTGAAAAGCAAATATCTTATTATTTAAATACACTTGTATTTTCTTCAGGCATAGCAAATGCAGTCTGTGTTCATCTGAAAATGGCTTTCTCCTCTTCAGTGCAGTCTTCCTGAGCATCAGTATCTGGGAATAAGAAACAGGTCCCTCGAGGGTCACAGTGACATTTCAGTGTTGTCAGACATGTATTAGCAAGCATATGGTCATCTGTACAATGTAAGGGAACTGCAGCACTGAACACAAACCTTTTACTATATGATCTTTCTTCATGCCTACTACCTCCTCTCTATTTTTCCTAGCAAGATTGTGTGTCATCTCTCCCACCCCAGTAACTTCATGCAAATGCCACTGTGCCTCTGCATTATGGCAACTGAAAGGGCAGGCCAGTTCTCTTTCCTGTAATAGGATACGGTGTTAACTGATGTGTCTGAGGAAAGGAGACTGGAGACATCTCTGCTACTGTTGTAACTACAAAGTTCATAAAATCTGCCACTTTTACTCACATGAATAAAACTCATTGAGCTCAATGAGGTTGAATATACAGGACAGGATTCTTGTACATGACAGAGGTGGCAAGATGAGATTCCTTATGTAACAGAATCTACGTAAAGAAGAGAAATTTCTCTGGAATAGCTTTAAAAGGAAGAAGCTGAAAAAAGGGCTGATATGTTTTGGTTGGTGTATTTTTATTTTTACCTTTTTGTTGTTGTTGTTGTTACCTTTGCTTCTCTCTTTCTTTCCCTGCAGACTAGGTCCCAAATGCTTTTACAGAATGTTTAAAAGGTGCTAAGGCTTGTCATTAAAATAGCTGCATCTCACAGTGTTCATAACTATCCTATCACTTAGGACAACTAATCAGAGCTTTTTTTATTCTAGGTTCTCTCAGCTTCTTGTTGCATATCAGATACTCCAGCCTCACCTACTAATCACCTACATGATTCTTTGCTGGACTCTCTCCAGTGTGCCCATATCTCTCTTGCACTGGGAAACTCAGAACAGGATCCAGCACTCTGAGTGCCTTGTCAGAGCTGAGCAGAGGGGAAGGATCACCTCCCTCGACCTGCTGCTGACACAGTGCAGCTCAGAAGGCTGTTGGCTTTCATCTTTTCCCTTACAGCTACATAATTCAGGCTTTGTATTATTCAAGGAAAAAGAATCATGATAGAAACATCTTGTATCTTTCAGACGTTTAACAGAGGACAATATCACATTAAGCAGAGAAATAAAAGTCAGTAAAATATGCAACAAATACCTTTTATTCCCATGCCAGTCTGTATTTTCTGGCATAACAAACTGGGCTGTTTTGAACTGCTACAAAGAAAAATACAAATTTTTGTGCAAAACACTTGAAATGTATTTCAAACACTCACAAGTGATTTGCCAGCCAGTTACAAGATTTGTATGCACCTGCAATCTCCCATGTTATCAAGTGGTATGCTAAATGCTGTATGCTACATATGCATGGAATCGAAGCACTCTGAGCTATACAATTAATACTTAAATTGTAACTGACTTTAATGAGGATGAACATTTATCTTGAATAAATTAATGTAAGACAATATTGAGTAATTCTAGATTAATTTGCATTAGTGAAAATTAATTATGCAGTGGAATTTTAATAGGAAAATCTGAAGATGCTATGCTGTCTGCTTGAAAAGTCTTCTTTGAAGTGTATCAATGCATTTTTTTTTTTGTGAGTGTTTGCTTTTTAACTCATCAGTAGAACTAAAAATATGGTATGTGTAGGCTTTCTGAACATGTTCCCTGTCTCCACCCTAAAACTGTCTGGGAAGTTTGACTGTTGTGCACAACTGTCAGGCATTTCTGGATATGCCAGTCTGATCAAGCTGCTGTGAGTCTGGAAACTCTTGGCACATCAGATGCATGTTTACACATCAGTTCTTAGTAATTTTCCATGAGAGCTAAAGCACTGCCAGAGGTGTATGCACTTTCCTGTGATCTACCAAGTCTGGATACACAGCACTCATTATACACACACTGCCCAGAAATAGTGGGCGTCAGACTCAGGCTGCAAACATCCGCAATTCTGTTCTCTGCCAGAACATGAGGATTAGGTTCAGTGCCAACCAAGGATGTTAAGAACACTGTACCCATGCAGTTCATATATGACTGTGCATTGGGATCCCAGACAGGATACAGCTGCTCCAACACTAGCCGTGGTTACATGCTCTCTGCCAAGTGCACTGGGATGCTCATCCATGTTATCAGAAGCCCTCACTGCTGCTGCTTGGCACTCATAGGGTGTAAAGAATGGTACCTACTTCTAGGCCACGGTTTTTTTTAATCTCAGATACTGTGTAAGTATTTGGCTCTTAATTTTTGTCTTCAGAAATGTAAATTAAAGGCAAATCTTTCAAAGTGAACAGTTGTGCTGTTTTGCTATTATTATTTTTTTAAAAAAAAAAAAAAAAGAACAAATCCAAATAAAATGTTCTGCTGCTCTTCCTGTGCCCTCTTTCCATTGGAACAGTACTGACCATCCATATTTGAAGCAGAGAGGCACCTTGCTCCTTCAACACCAACTTCTGCCCTTTCTTACTAGTTGTGTTTTCAGCAAACCGCTGTAAATGTTGTCAAAATCTACAACTCTAGTGTAATTCTAGATAAATCTGAAGGTATTGTAAGAAACATTGAGATGTTGTGCTGAGGCACATTTTTTGGTGGGAAATATTGGTGATAGATGGTTGGACTGGATGATCTTGAAGGTCTTTTGGTGATTCTATGATTCTGTGAGACTAACTAAGCTGTGCAAGGGGCTGTGGAAATCTCAGTATTACCTAATTTAGGCATCCTCAGTCCTACTGAGAAACACTTCCCCCTGGAGGGAATAACATTGATTTCCATGGTGAATTAGTTGTGGTACAACAGCATCACTTGTGCAACAAAGCATTGCTCATCATCAGAAACAGTGGCAGAGTCCTGCTGATTGTAGCTCTGGGCCTTAACCTGTATCATATGTGTCTGGGTGAAGAAATGGGAGTTCATCTTACACAACCCTTAATTCCCCTCTCTACTTCTCATTTCTCAAAGAAAATCTAACCAAACCAAACTTAAATAAATAAATAAATAAATAGGGATTTTCCTTTTGCATATGCCCTACTTCAGTTGAGAAAATAAACTGGCATTTCAGGTGCAATAGGAATGAAGGATTGGACTTGACATCATTATATGACTATGTGAATTCATGAATAAATACGTACAGGAAGAACATCGTCCCTTCAGTGGGTCATGAGACATTAGCTGGTTTGACTTCTTACTTAGGATGAGTAAGCAGTTTAGTTTCTCAGGAGATTCTTACAGTTAAATTACAGCCTTAAATGCTCTTTGTGAGACAAGGACAGCACTTTTATATGCAGATTTTCTTACTGTTGCAGTTGATTTTAATATGTGAATGATGTAGCTTATATTTTTTTCCAGTTAATTTCATAATTATTTTGCTTTAGATGTCTCTGAAAAACAACAAAATATCAGACTGAAACAGGAAACCATTTTTCTGAGCTTTAAAAATTATACAAGGAATGCAGGTGAATGAGCTCTTGAGTCAAATTAATGACTGTGAATTAGGGCTTTCTTGTGCCATAAAATGGTTTGTCAGCACAATTACACCAGTAATCCCAAAACTACACAAAATTAAAGCTAATGTATGACTCTGTGTCCTGGTTTTATCAGTATTCTGTATCATAACATCATGCAACAGACTGTTGGGTGAGGAGAGAGAGTGCACTGTGGAGCTGTGTTTACCGTTTCTCTCTAGCAGTCTCGTGTGAATTCTGATTCTCCCAGGCAAAGATGCACTGGGATGCACTGCATTTTCCGGGAGCCTCCAGATGATTTCTGATTCCAGGTGATGATTTCTGATTCCCCCTCTTCCGGGGGAAGAGGTGTCTGGTCTTTTTGAGTAGGTGAGCCATAAAAGGCCTACTGATAAAGACTCAGACTGACCCTCTCTCTCATCCAGTTTTATTTTTGGCTCATTTTGATTTATTACTCTTTATTATTCTGTATTATCTCACACTTCTGTTAATAAATTTGTTTCTCCTATCTCAATCCTTTTTTCCCTCTTCCTTTCCAATCCCTTTCTCCTGAGGGGAGGGAGGGATGTTGCAAGATTAACTCTTTAAACCACGGCACTCTGATACATCTATTCCAGCAACTTTGTCTAAGTATGTGAAATTCAAACCAGTAAACTTTTCTTTTACCAGCACAGCTTATGCAATTTAGGGAAATACTTGACCTCTACGGGCAAAAGAGCTCATTTAGTCTGTATAAGGTGCGACTCCACCAAAGAGTTCTCCTAGTGTGTCTCCATCATTCCTACATCCATGAAACCCATATGATGTTGCTGGTCTGAGAAATTGAGGAGAAGACACATCATCCTCATAGTGATACTCCCAGAAGCTGTGCTCTAGTGTGGGATAACAGAGTTGAAAGCCTGAAGGGAAGTTATTTAGTACTTAATTAATCATAGGATCACAGAATCAAAGAGTGATAAAAATTGGAAGGAATTCTTAAGTCCCCTACCACAGGCAGGGACATCTTCTACAAGACCAAGTTGACCAAAGCCACATCCAATCTGTTCTTGAACACCTCCATGGATGGGGCACCACAGCTTTTCTGGGCAGCCTGTTCCAGTATCCCACCATCCTGCTGTTAACATTTAACAACAATATGCCACTGGGCCCAGAAAGCAGCAAGCAAGGCCTGTGCGCATTGGATGAACAGGTCTCAGAGCAGCACCCTGTTTGTTATTTGCCAACCCTTCCTCCAGTAATCACAATTGATTATTCCCTGGATAAAAAGCTTTAATTTGCACATTAAGGAAAAGTGAAAGCACTAGACAGTAGAAAAATTACCAAACAATGAAAACTGACAGAGTAGGATATGTCCCCAAATCAGTACTGAAAACTACTTAAAAATAGGAAGACTTTCAGAAGTGTTGAGAACATAAAACTATAGCTACAGATTTGTCTTCCTGTCTTCAACGTCCCCAAGTCTGGAAAGTTTGCCTCAACCCAGGGATACTAGAAAAGGAACAGCTAGCTTGGAGGGACAGCGGTGTAAAAGGCCCAGAGAAATGTCTTAGGAAAACAGCATTTAACTACATTATATGTATTTAATAAAGACAGGATTAATGGAGGTGTGGTGGGGTCAGGAATGTTGGTTTTCATTTGTAGCACTGTCTTCAACTTGCCTTCTTCATGCAGGAACCTACCTCTCAGTATAACAAAGTAAAAAGTTCCACCTCTGTCTGTCTCATACAATTTCTTTTTAAAAAAGCACAAATTTAAAACAATAATAGTAATAATAGTAATAATAATAATAATAAATTTGTTCAAACAAAGCCATCTAAAACGTTTAGTTTATGGCAGGAAGAAAACAAAGATCTGTAGATTGTTTATCCTCTGCAGCATTTTCCTTCTCTTTTCTACTTTTTGTCCCCCATTGAATAAATGCCCAGACTTAGTCAACTGCAGTCATTCCTTTAGCAGAGCTCACCTGAAGTTCAAATCCAGAAAGCAACATCCTGAAACAGTTAATGGCCGTTGCCATGCTATAGCAAGCTAAGGCATGTGTAGTCAAGTCCCTTGCTTAATTGCTTACTGTTCTGAAGTGATGAGGTCATGTTAACATCATTGACCCCCTGGGCACATTTATTCTATCAAAATTAACATAGCAATGACCCGAGGCAAATCTCCTTCTTTCTTACTCCCTCTTGCTTTGAGTGAAGGCTAGCTATTACTAGAGCCATTCTAGCACACTTTGGCCTTTACTGTAGAGGGATTTTTTTCTGGCATTGATGAAAGACTACAAATAATGAATACTGGTTTTCTCATAGCATGTCTGACTACTGAGGATTGCTTTTGTATTTCTTTAAAACTCTTTTTCCTAATAACTATTTTCTGCAACAATTTGAATCAATGGATTTCATTTTGGTAGCTCATATATAACAAAAATATTAAAGGAGTATACTAATGAACAGCATAAATGGCCTGTAAAAGGATGGGATCAGGGTTGGAAATGGTTGACTGCAGAGTTCCTTAAGCAGAATTGACCATCTCAGATGTTAGGCATTTGACAGAGATGCAAGATATGCATTATTTTCCTGTAAGTAAACTTAAAACTTATTTGGTTATTTTTAACACCTCCTTTAAGCAGTGATGTAGCATACATGCTCAAAAACTGACTTTTAAGTTCCATAAATCACTTTACCTGGCAAGTTTTATATGACATTTTCCCACATTAATGGTTAATATCATATGCCTACACCAAATACACATTTCTTAAAATGCTCACAAATGCAAGTGTGGAAGTTAGATAGAAATTCTAAATGCTAGTTTGTGAAGCAGACTACTTTGCTTCATTTTTCAATCATTCCTGTAACTTCTGAACTTCTGTGGCCGTGAGCAGAAGAATAGCTGGCCATGTGGATACCATAATTGCCCTGGAAAGCATGAAAATTACTGGATAAATCACAAGAAGCTACAACATACTTCTGCCACTGCATAAGGAGGGGCTGGACATCTCATGGATGCGCTCCCACCTACTGAGACCAGTGGAGCCCAGGGAACCTCTTTAACCTCATGTCTTCATAAAAATTCACTCTTTGTTTAGAGGGCAATTTTGTGTGCGATTTGGAGAATTTAGAGGGGAACTTTGTGCGGGAAGGCAGGGAAACCAGCCCTTATTTGAGGACCCTGAATGGAGAAACTGGGGGCTTCTGTTTGCTTTTATGTCATATTTGAAGACAGATATATTCAATGATGTATGTTTTCTACATGTTTCTGACGGATTTGAAAAAAAATTAAAAAATAAAAGCATATTTCAGGTGCAGTATGCTGCCCAACTCAAATGCAATAGAAATGTTGCATGGCATTTTGAAATAACAAGTATATTTTGAATAAATAATCACTTTATATTAAAAAAAATATAAATAATTGAAACACGTCAAGTTTTTTTCTGGGATTCCTGGATTTATTCTTAATAAGAAAGCAATTCAGCTAAGTCAAGAAAAGTTAATAGAAGGTTCAGGCATGAGTAAAAAATGTTGGTACTATGCAGTTTCATTCGTACCTAGGAAAAAATTTGATCTATGTTTGGCTGGAAATGATACTTAAAGTTTTTAGGAGCAAAGGTCCTCTTCACTGGTACTTTAAGGTTGCCAAAAAGGCTGCCAAAGCAGAAATACAATAAATTAGTAGAAACACAAATAATTTTCTCAAAGCTTTTTAGGAGACAGATCTTAATTATTGGCTAGACGGTGCCCACTTCTAAAAAGGGAACAAAGATTGCAGTTACACCAAACTGGTACAAATCAGAAAAATTAGACAAGCTTTCAGATACAAAGCTTTTCTCTCTGTGTTCATGTATTTTTGTATTGTTGGTCTAATTAAGGTTTTAGCTCCACCTATGCACTTATATTACCAGAACAACTAGAGGCACCACTCTGACAAAGGTGGCATTGCTAAGAGCAACACTGAGTCACAAATAGTAGTCTCTAACTCAGGTGTGCCTTTCCCACATTCTTCACAGAACATATGCGGCAATCAATGATGGTAGTTCCCAGAGAAAACTTTTTCTCATTTTGAAGGACAGTGGTTACTGGAAAACATGAAAATCACTCTAACATTTGTTTGCATCAATATGTGATGATAGAGTACAACCACACTCTTTCTTCAGAGGCTATCCTTATTTTGAATTGTAGAATCGTTTGACTTGGAAGGGATATTTAAAGGTCCCCTGCAAAGTACAGGGACACCTACAGCAAGAGCAGGGTGCTCAGAGCCCAGTCCAGTCTGACTCCAGGGACAGAGCATCCACCACATCCCTGGGCAACCTGTTTCAGTGTGTTACTACCCTTACTGTATATATAATTTTTAACTTATATTCAGTATAAATCTCCCCTCTGTTAGTTTGAAACCATTTCCCCTTGTCCTATCACAACAGACCCTGCTAAAGAGTCTGACTCCTTCTTTCTTACAGCCCCCCTTTTGATACTGAAAGGCCATTTTCAGGTCTTTCCAGAGCCTCTTCTTCTCCTGGCCGAACAGCCCCAGCTCTCTCAGCCTGTCCTCGTAGGAGAGTTGTTCCATCCCTTGGACCCTTTTTGTGGCCCTCCTCTGGATGCACTCCAACAGATCTGTGTCTCTCCTGTACTGAGGACTCCACATCTGGATGCAGTACTCCAGGCGAGGTCTCACCAGAGCGGAGCAGAGAGGCAGGATCACCTCCCTCATCCTGCTGACCATGCTTCTCCTGATGCAGCCCAGGATACAGCTGGCAAAATGTGCCATCTTGAAATGCTTTCCTTAGGTATTCAACTATGTTTTCATCCACATACTCATAGTCATGCTCTTCTTTCTGTTCCTTTTCACCTTCACACTTTCCAAGTGGCTTATTTGTTAGACCTGAGAAATCAACAAATAATAATTGTCAGGAAACTGAAGGCTCTGCACTTGCCCAGAAAAAAATGTACAATTCATACAGATAACCACGAAAGTCAAAAACAAAGGAAAAAATGTTCTCTTCTCTTTTCTGATATTCACAGAGATCTTAAGTGACTAGCACACATTCCTGAACAACATTTGTAGCAGATTAAGAGTGAATTCCAGCTGAACACTTTATAAAATGGTCTTCACTTTTTAAGAATCCCTTTCTCAATTTTTGAGCAATGCTTGTACCTCACAGTCTATGGATGAACCAGATAATCAAAGAATCATTGGATCACCAATGTTGGAAAAGACCTCCAAGATCATCTAGTCCAACCATCCACCTACCAACAGTATTTCCTGCTAAACCATGATCCTCAGTATAACATCTAAACATTCCTTAATCTGTTGTCTACTCCCTGACAGTTGTCCACAGATCATTCAAAGGTTTAATAAAATGCTTTAGAAGTGTGATCGCTGAAAGTGTAAAAGCAGAATTAAACTGTTAAGAGATGAGCAATCCATGTGCATCATGCAATACCTACAATCCCTGTTGCAGATTTGCTCCTATGTTCTTTGCCTGAAAAGATGAATATGTAGCTAGGAAAATGTGATGACTTTTCAGGACTTCCTGAAGCCAAAATCTCCAGTTTTCTCTTATTCAGAATGTAATACAATAAATAGAGATGAAAGCTTGAGAATGGTATGAAGTTTAAGTGAAAAGCCTTGAAGTTCATTCCTTTGTGTCCACGTAGACCAACCTTCAGCCATACTGACCTTTCAAAAGTGGTAGCCTTCTCCCACTAGAGCAGAGACCCTCACACGAGGCCTCTTAGCAGCTCCAGAGGGCTCTGCTCTAATTTCTTGCATGGCAAGAGCTCGATGTTACTCTTCTCATGTGTGAGCTATAGCCTGCTGCCAAAAGGCCCCATGGTCTTCTATCTTGCTCGTGTATTCCTATTGTAACCCTCCAAGGAGTGGTGCCCCACGTTTTCCCTCTGGAGCTACCATGTTTTTTGGCACTTGCAGGAGTGGGAAAGAGATGTACAACAGCAAGACAGGAGCAGCAGGAGTGGGAAAGAGATGTACAGCAGCAAGACAGGAACAGCTCAGGTTTGTCACAATGTCCCATGTTTAATGGAGCTGAGAGGGCATTGTGTTTCAAAAGTAAATCTCACGTGAAATGGTAAAAAGTGTGAAATACTGCTTTGGGAACAGCTGTTTCTGTTTGGTTAATTTACTACAATGTAACCAGAAACAACTTGCAAATATGTACAAACCCTCACAGCCTATTTGATCTCTCTGCAAGGCCATGCTTATCGAATACATCCTTCCTTATGGCACTGAGCTTCTCAAACAAAAATTCTCCCAAGCTTATTCTTGGCACTACTGTGTTTCCCTTTTCCAAGGGACCAGATGTATAGTTGTTCTAATCAGTTTGTTCTAAGACTCTCCATGGCTGAGGTGCCTCTTCCTGAGAAATGGACAGGACCCATTTTTTTCTGAAGTTCTGATTCACTCCTTTATAGAAATTTTAAGGCCGGAAATAACCATCACATTCATCAAGGAGCTGTCTACCTGAACCAGGACACAATTTATCATGGACAGATTTGCCTTCAAGTACCCCTGCTTCTCTGCAGGAATGACTAAATTAGCAATATATTTCCAGATCTAGACATCACGAGGGAAAGAAATCCACCCTATGATGAGAAATTCAACAGAGATCTCACTCACAGCACTCTCAAAAGTGGCCACTATCTTCTTAACAAACGTTTCCAGGTCTGTGGTTCATTTTCAGGTTGGCTGTGTTTGTCACCAGTAAAAGTAAACTAATAAATAAAATGGGCACTGAATGAATAAGTTAATCAGCAAAGAAAATATTATTTGTGCAGTTAGACTTGCTAATACAGATATAAAGTACAGGTTGCACATGGATGGCATAGCTAGACTTTCTTCTTTCCAAACACAGAAAAACAAAATGATATGCTTCTAAGGAAGACAACTCAAGGAGAAAAGGAAATTAATGTCATCAGGCTAGAGCAAATCACAGTTGTCTCCAGGCTAAAACAAATGTAGGATGCCTTCTGAAATGTATATATTTACACTTCAGTAAAGCATTAAGCAATGAATAGGACAAGCTGAATGATCCCAAGGGGATTTTGAACAGTGAAATCAATGCAATTTTTTTCCTACTTGAAAAAAATCCATTAGCCTCAACACTGAATTACTCAATCAGATATACCGTCTTACACTGCTAAGAAAATGAGGCTTATGTCATCATCTGTCTATCCATCCATCTGCCAATCTCTACAGTACTTTTTAAAGTTCTTCCTTGCCAATTTCAGTCAAATTTGAAAAGGGGGAAGAAGTCATAGGGTGGTTATAAAAGAGAAAGTTGAATTAGTTCCTCTGTTGAAAGAGAGGCATGCAGAACACAGCTGTTACACTCTCCATTTGGCAGCAAACAGAAGGATAAATCAGCATGTGTGTATTGGTTGGCCATTCAACACACACATAGCTCCAAACCTGCTCTTTTTCATATAATAGGAGTACCATAAGGAGAGTTTTGGTTATTATCAGGGAAGGAGGGAAAGGAGCAGCAGGGGACAACAGACCTGAATCCTTATTAAACCAAATTTCATTAACTCCGCTCTTCCTGGAACAATTTGTATAATTATGTTTGCCTTTATAGTGGAAAGGGAATGTTCTGCAGACTAAAAATTTCCATTTGTCTCACTCACATCCTCAAGTGGGTAGGATTTTTTTTTCCTGAATATACTAGCTTTTCTTTCACAGACTTCAAGGTCACTAACAGTTGCTGTAACTCTCAATTCTCCACTCATCCAAAATGCAGGCACAAAAGTAACCAGTCATCATCACTGCTGGAAGGCAACCAGTGCTAGAAACCCCAGTTCATGTATATAAAAGGTTCCACAAGTAAACACTCCTGGCCACGATCATAATAGAATTTTATAGCTGTGGTAAATATCTCAGCTCAGGATTTATGCTGCATAAGCTAACATTCAGCCACATTAATAACATTTAGCATTTGATATGACTAACTTGAAAACAATAGTTGTGAATGATTATGCACAATAATATTGTGAACCAAATAAGGTAGAACAACATCCTCATGTCTGAGCATCACTTCAGTGAAAAAGCACAGAACAGAAGAGTGTATGCATTAGTCAAAGTGTTTTTATTAACAGTAGTGTTTTATTTGCTGTAAGCCTGGTTCTTGTGCTCCTCAATCCTAGTGAGAGTTAATTCCTTAGGGAGTGCTACTGGAAGCCAATGAGCGGAATAAGAGCCAATGAAATGAACGGACTATTCCCTGGACTGATATCCATCAATCATTCCTTCTAGTGATGGTTTATAATGTCTTTAAAAACTGTTGAAAGTAACAATAAAAATATATCACATGTACTGTAGGGTTAAAATTCATGTATGGTTAACATTTATCTCTGTAGGGAATGTACTAGCACATTGTTTCGCACAGTTTAATCTTAAATTCAATTTTTTTAAAAAATATGAATTTCCTGAAAGATACAAACAACTGCTGACTTATTTCACTGTCCTTTTATTTCTAACTTTTCTTCTTTACCACTTTTTTCTAGTCTATCTTGCTGGTTTTATTGAATCCTTACAGTCATTACTTTCTGTTGTTGCACTATTGTTGATAAATATTTTTTAAATTACAAATCAAACACTTCATATATCAATAACTCTCACAGAAAACATTTGTCACAGACTTCAAGGAGTTGCATATTCCAGGTCCCATCATACATCACTGCAGGAGGGCATAGAGAAGTATAGAGGCTCTGTGTGGGTATGTATAGAGGGAATAAAGGCTCTGTGTGGCATCATGCCCCCTACCCAATCCCATCTGTTGTTCTGCACACCACCTTCCACCTAAGAAAGAACCATAGAATATCCTGAGTTGGAAGGGACTCATAAGGATAATAAATTCCAAATTCTGGCTCTGCACAGTACCATCCAAAAATCAGATCACATGTCTGAGCGCTTTGTCCGTATGCTTCTTGAACTCTGGCAAGTTCAGTGCCATGGCCACTCCCTCGGGATCCTGTTCCAATGCCTTACCACCTCCTGGTGAGGAACCTTTTCTCGATATCCAGTCTGACCCTCCCCTGAAAGAAGCACCACCACCTAGCTGAAGAAGCACCACAGAACCATGTATGGGCAGAAGATGGGAAGGGTGACTCATACAAAGTCCTCTTTAGTTCTCTTCATGTAACACTGCAACACTTTCTCCTTGTAATGAGTTCTACATGCTCCTGCCTGGAAACTGATTTTTATTGCAACTATATGCAGTCAAATCTAATAAATAAGGGAAATGTGTAAAGGATGCAGAGTCCATGCTTTCTGTCCCCTGCTGTACAACCTGGATATTAGCTAAGAATAAAACTAAGTTTATCTAAAAGTAAGTATTTACCAAAGAGTACACATAATCCTATTAGGTCATGCAATCTGCTTATTTTAACTCATTATCTTAACATTTTTTGTTAGCTTATCTCAGAAGATACATCAACAATGAATAAGGTTTTTTATTTATACTAATAAATAATAAAAGGAAAAATAATACAGTTATTGTTTTAAAGATAATTACAGGACTAAAGGAGACAAGGAAGGTAATAACAATTTTGCTGTAGTCAAAGATGGAAGTAAAGGGAGAGAGTTGTCATTCACATATACAGTATAGGATTCCTAATTCATGTTGCTTATCCCTATGATTGAATCCAGAAAACTAGTGCACGTTCCCTGTGACACTGCCAAAGTAAGAACTTTTTAAAATGTAATTCAAAATTCTTCATTTTGCTTAAAGCTTTTGAAATTACTATGCTCCATTCATTTCAGTGTTTTTTGAGTAAAGCTCTGTAATCAAAAGTATTGCCCTAAATGGTACAACATCAAGAACAGGAGCAGAAATTTCTTAAATCATCTTTATTGCTGAAGATAGTATACATATTTTTATGCACCCTGAATTGCAATCAAAAGGCCACTTCTGTATTTTTTCCCAGCCCACAGCCTTCCTAAATCAAGTGTTTAAGGACAGAACATTCAAATATCTTTTCTAAAGTGTCCAAATACCAATTAAAACAAAACAAAACAAAACAAAAACCTAAAACAAAACAGCATTAGATAATGTTTCAGAAACTCCAGTTAGAAGAAATTTCAAAATTAAAGTAAAACAAACCAATACAGCAAGTTTCAGATGAAGAGTTACGACTTTGCAGAATTTTAAGGAATTCAAAATCAGTCAAATCTAAGAAAATAAGATTATCTTATTTATTATTATCTTATAATAATCTTATAATAATATTATCTTATTATTATAAGATATATCTTTAGTGGCCAAATCAGGTTTTGTTGAAACAATAGAATAAGGATGAATTTCTTAGAAACAAAAATAATAAATACTAACTTTTCTGCAAGGAAACAATATAGGCATTAATGCTGAAGGCGAACCATATTGCCTTTCTTTTCAGAACTACCTAGCCTTTGATAAGAAATGGCAGTTTTTGTCTGTAACTGGTAGTTGGGTTTTTGTTTGTTTGGTTTTTTTTGTTTTTGTTTTTTTTCTGAGGGAGAGAGACAGCATGGATTCAATATCCCTATTAGGAATTTGAAATGGGTTGGTGCTTTGGAGGTTGGCTTAACATTCACAAGTAGAATTTTAAAGATTAGTCAGTGAATGGTACATTTCCTCCCACTCAAAACCCACAGGAGTGTGTCTGTGTTCTTAGTCTTGACATATTTTCTAATCCATTATCCTTTGAATTAACAGAGCAGAATACACTCTGGAACAGGCAAGCTTGCTGCACGCAACAGTGGACTCCTGGGGATCCCTTGACTGGCCAGGAAGAACTGCTTTATCTTCTAATCAAATCTCCTGCATAATTTTGCAGTTAACTTTGAATTAAGCTCAATAATTTGGGCTTCACTAACACACAGCTTTGAGAAAAACCTTCAGCTTTGATCTGGGTGTGCCAGTGTACAATCTATCATCACTCTTTGGTCTATGTTATTAAATTTACCTGTCTCCAACTTTTAACTCACAGTATACTCAAAGTTAGGCAAAAATTGTTCAGGGATATACTCCAAGGCAGTTAAACAAGAAGAGTTTTTGTAGTCTTGCAGAAAAAGCCTTATGATATTGTGTCTTGATTTTCTGTGTGTGCTAAGCAGAGGTACTGAGACAGTGGGGAATGATCTTAAGCTCAAGAAGGAAGATTTAAATTGGATGTCAGGGAGAAATTCTTCATAGAGTGGGTGGTGAGGTGCTGGAACAGACTGCCCAGAGAGGCTGTGGATGCTCCATCCCTGGAGGTGTTCAAGACCAGGTTGGATGGGGCCCTGGGCAGCCTGGTCTAGTACTGGATCTAGAGGTTGGTGGCCCTGCTTGTGGCAGGGGCTTGGAACTTGATGATCCTTGAAGTCCCTTCCAACTCAAGCCATTCTATGATTCTATGATTCTATGGTTGTTTTGTTTGAAAATCCTCAGTAACATAGGTTAGTCTTTACCTGAACTTAGGTCTCACCTAACTGCCTATGTACAATGAGCTCAGATTTAATTAACTGCAGCTTTCATGAGGAATAAGGCAAGAGATATATGATCTATGAGGTTTGAAATCAGAAACATGGCTTAGAACTGGACCAGGTAGAAGGAATTAGTACTGTAAATCTTTACAGGACCAGGAGCAAGAAAGTCTTCAGCAGCTCTAACTTCAATTTTTTCTTTAGTATACTTGGGCATACAACTAGAACCATTTATAAAGCGTGTGTCTCTAGCCATAAGCTTGGGGAAATGGATAGGAATAAAAACCGAGATAGGAAATGGGCAGGAGAAGAAAAAAAGCCTGACCGATAATTGAAATTTGAAAGAAATATTTCCTGTGAAATCAGGAAGAACTAAAAAATCAAGAGTAAGTTGTGAAAACCCAGATTTCAGAGAAGGGACAACAAAAAAAAAAGGGATCTTAATGAGAGAACACTGAAAGGAAGATTAAAAAAAAAAAAAAAAAACTAGAAAAAAGTCACTAGAAAACTTTCCTGTCAATTAGAATGTTTTGGGAATGTTTTATTTGTTCAAAAACAAATAAAGAGTTAGAATGACAGAATCACAGACTACCCAAAATTCAAATCCTGTGCCTGAGGGTGGTGTTCAAAAGCTCCTCAAACTCCAGCACTGTGGCTGTGACTACTGCCCTGGGCAGCCCGTTCAATGCCCATTGCCCTCTGGTGCAGAACCTTTCCCTAACCCCCAGCCTGACCCTCATCTGACACAGCTCCATGCTGTTTTTTTGGTCCTTTCACAGTCATCAGAGATCAGAGCTCAGTGCTGCCCCTCAGCTCCCTGTGAGGAGTTGTATGCCACCATGAGGCCTCCCCTCATCTTCCTCTTTTCTGAGCTGAATAAGCCAAGGGACCTCAGCCACTCCTCACATCTTGCTCTCAAATGTCAAAGAAAAAATAGAATTACGTAAAGTTATAAACAGTGAAGTTCTGGAGATTCTAGAAGTTTATCGAGGACAAATATGACTTAGTAGGATGGACAAAAGAGTAATTTTACTAACTCAGAATGAATAAGGAGTGAGAAGGCAGGCAGATTCTACTCAGGGCAGATGGCACTTAGCAATGATTCCTTGTTTTGCTGTGCTTCTGAATCACGGTAAGTAAAAGATCCAAAACAGGAACAGCTACAAATAGTCCAAGTTTGTCTTTATGATTGAAAATATTGAACACCTGAGTACTACATTTATAGAACATGTACCCCTAACTGTGATTCAGAAATGGGCTGGGAAATCTCCTTTTTGTGATGGAGTAGAATAGAAGGTCCCATGTTAACCATAAACACCTCACTCACACTTGCCTTACCCCACAGGGACTGGATCACCCATGGTGGTGATTCAATTGCTCCCTGCAGCACGGACATTGGTTGTCAAAGTCAAGCCCCAGTTATGTGCAGGTATCCCTTGGCACAAGAGAGTGCAACATTAACTCATCTTGGTAAAATGTTGTCCTGGGGTTTAAACAGAGAATGCTGTTCTCTACAGTTGCCACCCTGGAAGCT
>JAOWBP010050984.1:0-17073 GCA_028571105.1 Tragopan temminckii | reverse complement strand
TCTAGATTGTCATCATGTACGACGTGAGAAGCATTGCTAACGTGGTACTCATCATTTTTGACCTATGTGTCCAGTTTGGGTATTTTGTCCAGTTCCAGAACCGAATTATTGTTTCACGGTAAAATCAAACCACCCAGCATGGTGAAATGTTTCGTTTAGTGGTCATCCAACATTTTATTGTCGTTTTATAAATAGAAAAAAATAGAGAACAAAAAAAATGAAGATAAATAACAACAACAATATTAATAATATGGGTTGTCGTTTTTATCATCAACCAACTACCCTGAAACTACATTTCAACAACTGAATTGAAACATATTAATCCAAAACATATAATCCAAACCAAAAACGCGGTTCGGTTCGGTTAGATAACGAAAACATTCCAAAAATAATATATTAAAACATTATTATTATTTACCTCTTTATTGTTTATGTACCTGGTTGTTAACAGCATATGGACAGGTAACAAAAAACCAAAAAAACGGATTAATTAGAAAAAGAGGAGAAATTTTATTTTTATTTTCAAAATAATTTTCATACGACACAACAGAATAACTCAACCAAAAAAACCAATTGAACCTATCAGACCAGAAATACAATGCATGCTAATAACTAACACGATATTTTAATACGAGCCAACTAAATTGCTTGGTGAATTGTTTGCTATGAAATGTTTTATTATTAAACATGATCATGATGACGATCATCGTCGTCAACAACATCCTGTAAACGTCTTCATTCTGTGCTATTCAGCTTCAATTGACTTTCACTCATTTATTGTCTCTTCGTTTTTTCCTATTCATGTTATAATAAAATGATCTGTTATATCACCATGTTGTCCATTGGGATTGTTTTAAATATTATGTCGCCGACAACAACACACCAATATAGCTGTCTTAATTAACTGCCACTCGACTAGACTAATAACAAATTACCAACAACATCAAATTCATTCAAATAATAACAACCGGTAAATAATAATTCACCTGGAATAAAAATAAACAAGCCAAAATACACAAAAACAATGCCAGCCTTTCAAGCTCAACTTGAAAATGAAAACAACCCTTTGAATACAACAAGCACTTACCATCTCAATGTTGAAAATGGTTTACTTTTGGCTGATATACAAGTCAGATTTACTGTTGGTGAGTTTTTTTGTAGATAAAAAATGTGGATTAAATTTAAAATCTGATAAGAAAAAGAAATGTTATACCTTCATCGCCAACTTTATACGATGATTTTAATCCAACGATCTCTGGACCACTGGAAGGCAATACTTTTTTATAAAAAAAAACACAATTACAATTTTGTTTAATCTTCCGTTTCCTCTAATGTTTATTCGAGCATAATCTAAAAACTAAGTTTGAATCTGCACACACACGCACACATAATTAAGAAAGCATCATAATTTTTTTTAATTAAAAGTAAGTCTATAAAACATAAGCATCATGCATCTTTGCTTGAATGTTCCACTTGAAAAAGCAGCATTGCCATAAACACGTCAATGTAAATTTACCTGTTACTTGTAGTTCTTTTTCTCCTTCTGCTGTAACGAATGATGGCGCTTCGGCTGACACTTCGCATCTGAGAGAGAAACGAGAGAAAATATCAATATATCAATTAATCAAATTGATTAACGATTACATAATTAATAATAATATTAATTTATAATGCTTATTAATATTACCTATATAGACCTGCTGTGTTAATGTCAATGAATTTCAAGAAAACTGAATTCATTCCGGATTTTGTCAGCTGATAGATTGTTTCAAAAATAAAATAATCATAAATAAGCAACAACAACAAAATTAACTAAACATGAAGAATAAAATAGAACCAAGTGAAACCAAAAAAACTTACATCCACTTTAATTCCCATAATTGGCAAGAATTGACCTGGCGGCCAATCCTGTTTGTGTTTTCGTATTCCAATGTTGTTGTTGTTTTGGTTAGTTGGTTGAATGTTGATTGTTCCGTTCCGTTGGTTAGTTTTTGTTCGTTTGGTTGGTTGGTTGGATTGGTTGGCATTTATTATTAAAAATTAATCTTAATTTAGTCTTAGGGTTCTGGTTTTATATTATTCGGTTTTTTTGGTGCTTATAATTTATTTAATTTATAATACAAGCATAGCACACAACCTACCTTAGGCACATATCTTCACATAGGAAATAACGAGAAACAAAAACAAAAACAACCGAGCATCCGAATGAATGGTCAATCAAATCGTTTTGGTTGTTTGGTCCACGAAAATAAAATCCAAGAATTGCCCAGCAAAAAAAATATAATAATAAATGGTTGAATTATTTATAAAAGCACAAGTCAAGTAAGGACAACGCAATTGTGAAAGAGAACAAGAACAAAAAATTTATCATCAATAATTAATTAAACATATTAATTAATTTTCATGTTGTTCAAGATCTAAGATCATGAAAGAGGAAACCAAAGGGAAACTAAAGGGAAAATAATATGATGGATCGAGAGTTAGTTGCCGTAAAACTTACCTATAAAATTCGACATCGTTTTTGTACCTGGGCATGTTGTTGTTGGTTGATTATAAATGAACGTGTTTTCGTAAGAAATCAATATGTTTTTGAAAAAAACAAGCAAATATACAAACCATTTAACGGAATAAAGTTTATCATGTTCTAGCTCATAGATGCAGCTCAGCTCAATGGATTCGCCAGCATAGGATGGTGAGGGCACTTCCAACATCACTAGCCTAAGACTGGCACATAGTTCTGTCGTTGTTTCACAAAATTTAAATTTAACAAAAAATGTGATAATAAATAAAATATAAATCCAATACAAAAAGGCCGAATCAATCGAGCGAATCGTGGATTGGAATCAATTTTTTATTAAAAAACGTTTTTCACTTACCAAAATTGAATATAAAATGAATGATTAATAATTTAAATGTGATCAACTTTGAGCAAATCAAACTAAACAACATGTGGATTGGATTCAATTGATGATGATGATGATGGTGGCCATTGCAAGATGATCGAATCAGACTTCTGTTACTTTGCTTTGCATGTTTTTCTTGTTGTTGTTGCCTGCTGTTCCAGCAATATTCCAAACATTCAGTTTTGATTTTCTTCATTTCTGGTTGGCTTTCATTGAAAGCTGAATCGAACTTTGTTCTCAATAACATTTTCTATCAAACCAAATCGTTATATTTTTTTGTTGAAATCTTGGAGAATGACCTAAATATTCTTTGATGAGAAGTCCTGTGTCGAAAAAAAATAAATACAAAAAAATGAAATTCATTTAGCTTTGAAATTTAAAAAAAAACCTGAATTGGAACATGCAGCCACAAGCAAAAAAAGAGATTTATTCATTGAAATAATATGCGTATTGAAGAAGCATATAATCAAAATAAAATTGAATGAATCGAATGATTGAATGAAAATCAAAATTATTATGGAGAACTCGATTTTCTTTCTGTTTTTTTATACATTCAAGTTTTTTTCTGGATTATTTTTTTGGAAAAATATTTTTCTTGTGTATAAACTCACTCAAATTAAATTAAAAAACATTGAAATGCATAAATAACACGCAGAGAGAGAGAAAACGAACGACTCCATTTTGGTTGATTAAAATATAACAAGCACATGCTGGAAATATTGGTTCCATTCTATTTGACAATCCAATTTTTCTTGGATTTTTTTGGTTTTTTTCATTGACAAAAAAAATTACGTTTTGCGGATAGCTAGCGCAAGCTGTTTTTTGACTAATTGGCTAATGATCAGCAAGTCGGGGGCATAGAGAGACAACCAACCCTGCAAGCAAACAAGCCAGCCAAACCAACCAAAATGGACATTATCATATTACAGACACAAACTTGAGATCCAATTAGGCAAATCCAGCCAAAAACAAAATGGAGATTGCCAAAAGAAGATTCATATCTCGTTATTATCAATAATGAATAATAACCAGAACAAAAACCAACAACAAGAAGAATTTTCCAGCCAAAAACAACAAAAATAAACATATGAAAAAAGTTATTATAAATTGTATATGAATATTGCATAATATTGATTATTATCAATAATAACACATAAACAGACACGCATTCAACTTATTATTTTCGTTGGTTTGTATGTGATAAAATTAATGGCCAAAAAACAGCAAATTTTTTTGGCAAAACAAGGTTTCTTTTTCTGGTTGTTTTCTGGTTCAAAATTCGTGCCTTATTAGCCAACAAAAAAAGAGACCTGCAAATATAAATTGATTTGCAAATATTTTTTTGGTGAACATCTCTTCGTTTTAATAATAATTGGTTAACAATTCTGCTTCTAAAACAAACAAGCCAAGTGTCAAAATATTTTTTTCTGGATATATAAAAAAATATCATATAACTTTGGTGCCAAATAACGGAACTTTTTTTTCATATTATGGTCGTTTTCTCTCTAGTTATTATAATTTATAACGGTGTAATGAAGTGTTTGAAAAAAGCAGGCAGAAATAGCAGCCGAAGCTTTTTTCCTGGTGACATCATTCACACAGAAAAACACAGCACTCTGATTTTATCATTTAATTGAATTATTATGGACCAAGGAAGGAAGGAAGGAACCAACCAACCAACCCACTCAAACTTACACACCGCAAAAAATACCCTACAGACTAATATTTTTGTTCACCTGCTCAACAAAAAACACACCATTAATTCATTTTAAATACGTTTGCTATATCATTTGTCATATTCTTTTGGTCATTGGTAGTTGTTTTTTTTTGTTTTATCATCATTAATTTTAATTATAATCATCTTAATCCTTTCCATAAAATTTTCTCTCTTTGCTTGGTCTCTGGTTGCTTCAAATTTCTGATTAATTAAATAAAAAATTTTTGTGGTTCATTACTAAATCACAGACCACAGGATTAAAACTTCACTAAATAAAATGTTTCAAAAAGTTTTTTTAAATAAAATTTATCAAAAAAAACTATTTTTTTTTGATAATGAATCAAGCAAATAACCAATTTTTTATTTGTTTTTTGTTACAGGAAACAACAAGAATATTCTCGGGAAAAAATATTATTTTTTCAAAGGGGAAAAAATGAAAAATGCATTAGAGAAACATACAGAGAGAATATTCTTTTTAGTAAAATTCTATAAAATTCATCATACTTTTCAATATTCTCATTCTTGTTTTTGAATGTTGAATGCACGGTGTTTTTTGCTGCTGTTGTTGTTGAAAATGATATTTTCATAAGCGTACCACACACTAACCAACCAACACCATTTTTCAACCCCCAAAACGGGGAACAAACCCCAAAGGGGTATAGAGAGAGAATTGGGGAAAAGCCAGAATTCAATTCACCAATTCTAACATATTTGAATCTGGTGGTGAATCTTTTTTTGTTGTTGGCCCGGACAATGTTCTCTGTGGGTTTTTTTCTGGTGGTTCAGTTTTTTTTTCTGGGGATTTTTTCTTTCGTTTGGTTGGTTGTTGTTGTGACCGAAACGATTTCTGCCTTTTTCTTATTCTTTGGGTCGGCTCTTCTTAATATGATTTTTTTCTGGCTCGTATACACACACGATAATAGTTTCGATAGTTTGATGGTGGCTACTGGAGATGGTTTGATGGTTGGTCGGGTGGTTGGCTGGCTTAAAGTGCCATTATGCAAAACAGATGCCAATGTCGTGGTCGTTTGGCCGTGTGTTCTGAATTACCAGCCACACACACAACAACAACAAAATCAGAATCCTCCACTGAAACCTTTAGAAAATAAAATAACAGGAAACAACAACTAGCACTGGTGTAGAAAAAAATAACTCGACTACAACAACAACAAAAACCAAACTAAAATAAACCACAAGTTAAACGATTTAAACTCTGAGAAAAAACTAACCAAAAAAATTGACTTCTTGGATATTTTTCTTGTTGTTGTTGCTCATCTGATCATCAAGAGAAAAGGCCAAAATTGATATTATTTTCGTATATTACATTAGAAAATATTTCTTTTTTCAAAAAAAAAATTTCTGAAAATTTTTGAAAGTTCTAGATTAAGATCCAGTAAAATCCAGAAACAACTATGGAAAATTTTTTGTTTGAATCATTTTATTTTTTGATAATTAATAATTCGCTGCCAGGTGAGCGTCAGGTTTTGTTTTTTTCATTGTTTAGCATTCACTTGAACCCGGTGAATGAATGGAAGAAAAATCAATGAAAATTAAATTAAACGACCAATGTGTGCTCGCACCAAGACAACAACAAATCAAAGAGTTCGTTTCCAAAAAAAAAATTTTGATATAGATTTTTTTTTGCTTGGTAAATTATTCTTACTTTTTTTCATTTTATTATTTCACAATTGTTTACTGGATTCATGGTGGGGTACATTCATTCATTCATTCATTCGGTAACTTACTCAAAAAACGATCAACAACCAGCAACCAAACAACCAAACAACCAAACAAACAACAACAAAATTATCAGCAGGGTAACATTTTTAAATCGAAGAAAAACGAAAAAGAAAAAACCTTTCCCGAAAAAATGCCTACTTTTTTTTCTTACATTGAGTTTGTTTTCTTCTATTGTTCTTCTTCTATATTCTCGACATTGTTTTGTCGACGTTATAGTTCGACGTTAGTCGTTTAAAAATAATTTAATTCAATTCAATATGGTTGAATTTCTTTCTAAAGATAGCTACAAACGAAACAAACTTTAGGGGAGGTAAGCACACCAGTTTCAAAATGCGACCAACTAAACAAAAATACAACACCAATACAGAATACAGAGCTAGCACACACACACACAAACTGACAAACCCGAACAATAAGAGAAAAAACTTACTTTTTTTATGGGAATAATATTAATGAGTATAAATTGAATTGAAGATTCATGAATTGGAAGAATAGGAGGCGGTGGTGGAGGCGGAGGTGGGGTACACAAGAAGTTACCACAATCAAGAATGAATCAAAAATCGAACCCAGAATTCAATTCTTCTTTGGCAAATGACAATTAAACCAAAAAAGAAAAAAAACGTCGACGAATTTTAAAACACGAATATCAAAATCAATATTTTAGAATGGAGAAAAGAATTTTTTTTGCTTTTATATTTTTTTTGAAACAATTTTGTTTGGGAAACAAATTAAATGGCAAAAAAAATTAATGGACCGGGTTGATTAGAATCAATGTTAAGATTATTAAAAGCAACAGTGGTCAAAAAAAATAGTTGATGACAGTTTACGTAAATCAATCACTCATCTAGTCAATCAGTTAATCAGTTAGTCACGAATGCAAATCTGTATTATAATCTGGATAATGCATTTTGTTTGTCCCGTTAGCTGTGCAAATGGATTAAACGTATTTATCACCGGGATTTGCTAGAACAGAACAGAAACGACAATGTTTTTTCCAGGTAAGCTTATTCATAAGCATTGACGTTGAATACGACAAAGAATTATTAATCGTTCTTGTTTGGTCGTGATTGTCGCGTTACACCGTTCGTATAAACATGATCCAAACAACCTGGCCTGATGATAATAATCACCGTTGATGATTATGATGGTTATTATTATTATTATTGTTTTGTTTTTCTTTCTTCTGGATAGTTGGCCGTTCTGGTCAGTTAGTCGCACAACAACAACAAACATGGAAACAGGTTGAAATGTTGCAAGTTGGGTTTTGTTGGTTAGTGTCGGTAGTCAGAGCAAGCATTCACTTCATTCCGGGACCAGAATCATTTTCAAAATGATCAAATGGATCATGATTATTCAGTCTTCATCAAACCAAAATGAATGAACAAAATTAAACCAAAAACACAGAACGAGAGAGAGACCCGACAGACAGACAGACACACAAGCAAGAAAGAGGAGAAATTAGGGGCGTTCTCTCTTCTCTTATACGCAGACCCACAAATGAAAAATATTATATGCCGACAAACAGTCAGCAGAAACTACCAAAAATCTACCAAAAGAAAAACAAAAACGCACAGAAATCCAGTAAAGCAAAGCAAAATTCAAGTCCAAGTCTTCAGAATCTTCAACTTCTTCAGAATCAGTAGTTGTTTTTCTTGGTTTTTAGTAGCTTTTATAATAAAAAAAAACCCAGTATGAAAACTCATAGCAAAACATAGGAAAACACATACCCACAGACACACACATACACGAACCATTCTTCACAGAAAATTCTTCTTGTGTTTCAAATGAAAGAATATTCTATCGAATATTCTTGTCTTCTAGCATAGAATCGCTACTAATCATAGTACGCATGTGTGTAACATTTTTATACGTCTAGTTGTCGCGATCTTGAATCGGTGGGGCTTTTTTGTGGTGTTTGTGGTTCTTCTTCCATGATATTCTTGTTCCATTCGGTTTTTTGTATCCGTTGTCGTTTCTCGTTTTTGGTGACACTGGTTTTGGTTGTATCTTAACAAAAAAAAAACAAAATTCTTCAACATTGAATTTGCGCGTGTTCAATTTTCTTGATGATGATGATATGATGATGATATGGCGTGTGCGCACGTGTTTTTTACACGAGTATAAAAATTTAAGAAAAACTTAACAAAAAAATAAAGACAAAAACAGAATTTTCATTCACAAGATTTGTTGAATTCGTTGTAATTGGTTGCTGTAGTTGTAATTGGGTTTGTAGTTGTTGTTGACATGGCACCGGTAGTTGATTTCGTTTGGAACATTTTCCAAGATCCTGCAGATTTGTACGATTATTTTAACAAATTTTAATAGTTGTTAACACATCAGTCTCAACAGCTAAATGACTAAAGATATGCACATGCAATGACAATGCTTTTTTATTCCATCTGCTCTATTTATATTCAAATCTAACTGATGAACATGAGTTATGATTGTGATGAATTGATGATGATTATGATGCTGATTACTAAGTGGCAATTCTAATCAAAAACTACACACACACATTTTCAAACTTGTTCTTTCTTTCCATCAACGGTCCCATTCATAACTAACGTTTCTGTTCATAATCGTTGAACAAAAAATTCAAAAATCGGTTATAGACCACGCCCCGATTGTTGATTTATTATAAATGGAACAATATTTTGTTTGTTGTTGTTATACTCGGTTACATTTCTTCAATTCATTGAAGTAATTTTGATTTAGGATGCTAACCAAAAAAAAGATCCTAGCTGGATTCATGTCGAGAAATAATAATAATAAAAAACTGTTTTGAATTTTAATTTTTTTTCCTCAATCTCTTTTTTCTTTGAGAGTGTGTGTTGAAAACCAGAATTTGTTAAGAACAAACATAAGCAAAATTCTTGGTGACTGCCTACTTTTGGCAAAAAACCGCCAAAGAAAAAAGTCAACAACCATAGAAAAAAATATATAAATCAAAAATTCAAAATATATTACATAATAAGAACCTAAAATGGTGCCATCCCAGTTATTCAGCAAGCTGTATTTTGAACACCAAAACCAAAGAAAAAAGATCTCAGTTTCTTTCGAGATATTAAAATTCAATTGCGTGTTTTTTGATATTTTAGTATGTGTGTTTTTTTTGCATTCTGGATGATGAAGAATTTCTGAAATTTCAAAGAGAAAAACACCATGCATAAGCTTTTGTTCCATTCAACTACCAAATTGGTGGTTCCATTCATTCAATTCTTTTTTGTTTCATCTCACTTTCTTTGGAACTCTGGTTTTTTTGGTTCCAGAATTCTCCAGAAAAAAAAGAGTAACCACATAAGTAAGTAAGCGGTGAGTGAATCAATCTCGTCAACATATAAAAACCGTGCTGCCTTTTTTTTTGCTTCTTGGCTTTGTTTGCCGTTTTCTCATTCTCTATCCACCAGAAAAGATTCGTGATTCGAGAATCAAATCAGGATGGTTTTTCAGATGTTCCATTTCTGAGATTCCATTATCAAATCACATCATCATCATCATTACTGTTATTATTCGGTGTGTTATATGATGCATTAGTGTTGGACAAGCAACCAAAACCACCAAAAACCACACACCAAAATCACATAGCAAAAAACACAATAAAAGAATTAAATCATTTCATTTCATTTTCATGGTAAAAACGAATATACAAGAAAATGTTTTTCATTGGAAAAAAAACATATTTCGAATATATTCGAACAAATCCACCAAAAAAAAAAGAGTTTCACCAGAAAGCAAAAATTCTTTTTACCAAAAATCCCAAACATGATATGAATATCCAAATGCATTATGAATTTGGAAAAAGAATCCTGGAATATTTTTCTGGTACAAGAATATTCTTTAAAAATGATAAAGATGATCCAATATTAAATCAACCGAGAGTTGGTGTACGTGTTTTTATTTCTCTCTCACTGAACAATGAAGAAAGATTTCGCGGCTTTTGATTTTTTTTCAGCAAAAAAAAGTAAATAATACACAGAATATTCTGTATATAAGTCAATGAATGAATCAAGTGTAGATTCTCTGGATTCTGGAATCCAATGCCGCACAAAAAACCGAATATATTCCACTTTCAAAAGAGATTGGAAACTTTCTGTTTTTTTTCAGAAGTGAATTGTTAAACAAATCACGTTTTTTCAACAGTGCAACAACAACCAGAATCGCACTATTCGATGTCGACGACATTCAAGAATAATAATAAATAAAGAATCCGGTTTTAAAAGAAATTTTTAAAAAAAACCGTCAACACACACAAACTTGATTCAAGATTTCAAAATTTAAATATAATAAAAATCAATAATTTGATCAGCAATTCATTAAAACATGATTTGTTTCTCATTAATTTTGTTTCTTCAGGAAACAAAAGATTTTTTCATTATTTATTGCTGGTTTGGTCAAAACCTGCTGGCACTTGTAAATTGAGATTTTTTGGTCACAAATCTTTTTACTCTATTATTTCACATCATTTGGTTATAAATCACAAAAAAAACAAAATTCCCACACCAAAAGCTCTTGTAAACAGATTTTTTTGAAACCTAATCCGCTCGATGTAAACCATCAGGATCAATTATCATTTGAATTGATGAACCAAATGATTTATAAATCCACCAAAAAAACCTGGATTCAATTTCAAATTTTTTACTGGACAGCAAAAAAAACAAAAAAATTTGTTTTACAAATCATGTTCTTAATTTAAATTGAATTGTTCAATCTCATGTACAAAACGTATTTGCAAAATTGTAGAAATATTTTTAGAATAAATATTGACTCATACTTGTTCCAGAATCAAACAAAAATCAACTTGTCAAGAGTGTTGTTTCAGTGCTGCTTCACCACTTAATCAAATTTCATATATTTTTCAATATTATTTGAATTAGAATGCTAATCATAATAATAAAATGAATGAATGTATGAATGAATCAACGAATATAAACATATAAAAACCGATTGAAATTTATATAAAGAAAAATTTGAGTGAAACTTTTCAATTTATTATTAGCACTTCTCTCTCTTTTTATATTTCTCAATCAAACTTCACATACAAAAAAAATCCAACTGAAAATGAAGAACCAAAACCAAAAAGAATCGCATTTGAACATGAACAACGCAAACACGAACACACACGAATGATTTCATGTATTCATCAATTCATTTATAAATCGAGAGAGAAAGCTATATTAAATTAAATTATGTAAATAATCATAATGAAAAGAAAGGGTTGAGAAAGAGAGCTTGAAAAAAAAATTTTTAAACCATATAATTTCATTTATGGATTTCATTTATTTTATATAGAAGAAATTTTATTAAAAAAATTTCATTAATTGTTGAATCAATTTTTTTTTGTTTATTATCAATTCTCATTAAACGGAAGTTGTTCTCATTCAGGTTCTTCAGAGATTGTTGTCCACTAGTTTTTTGTGTGTCCAAATAAACAAGTGAACAAGTGATATAACATTTTGATTTAATTATTATTATAATAGCAATGCATATTATTCTGAAACGGAAACAACGAACAACAACCAACCAATACAAAAAAAACAATGGAACAGCACATTCTGCAGAATTGTAACAAACAAACAACTGCTGCTTAGTAGAATGTCAAATAAATTGGCTAGATCCGCACGCACATACAAAATACAAAAGTGGATCGAAAACAATCCATCCAAAACGAATACAAGCCAAACGAAGCAAGCCAACTCGATTCAATCGACAAACATTCATTTCTTATTTATTCTTGGTCGATTCCGATTCTTTTTCATTCGTCTTGTGTGAATCTATTTTCTTATTCTATCCTTTTCCGGCTTCTGTTTTTCCTCATTCATTCATAGGACAATCAATTAATTGTTGTTTGTGACTTTCTCGTTGTTTTATTATTTCGGTGTCTTGCTGAATTGAATCATACTATACAAAACAATCGCCCTAAAAAAACAATGAGACCAAACAGCAAGCAAACAAATTTTTCATCCATTTATATTTGACTAGATTTTTTTTTGAATAATTACATTTCGGGCTTTGTTCTCTGGATCGATTAAGAATTAACTAACCCACTTAGGCTCTTATATTGACAATTTTTGGATCGCCGACCATGCAACCGTTCATAAACATTTCATATGAAGAAATCAATTTATTTATTTTTTCATTATGGATTTTCTCTCTCTTGTCATCAAATCAAATTTAATTAACTTGATCAACTATCATTTAGATCGATCGACAAACGACAAATTTAAGATTATTTTTTTTATTAAAAAAAATTCCTCAAAAAATAGTCAAGAGATTACAGAATATTAAAGATTCATTGATTTGATGTTGAACAATAATCATCATTATCAAGTTCAAATGATCATTATTGAATCAAAATGATCATCTTAATCATAATAATCATCATCAGGGTTACCATCAATGTGAAAGGTCATTAACCATTCACCATTAATGAAAGTTTTTTTCACCACAATAATCTTGATGATTATTATTCTAATCGATATTTAAATCTATTATCATTAAAGAGACACAGAAACATTTTTGTTGAGACCCAGGAAAAAATCTTAATCAAAAAAATGGATGAAGAAGATGCCATTATTATGATCCATTATCATCATTCATGAGAATGGCATTGTTCTTTAAAAGATTTCCACTCAACCACCACCAGCACACACAATGGTCAGTTTTCTTTTATTATCCACACACAGAGAGAGAACATCACCATGTTTTTTATCATTTTTTAGTGGGTAATAATTTTGAGAATATTTCCAAGTCTGTTTCAATGTAGTGAGCTTTAATCCCTATGGACTTAATATTATAAAGGGAGAGAGAAGATAAGTGTCATCATTTTCCCAATATCCAGACAATGCTTGTTGTTGTTGTTCACTTGTACTTTTGTATATTTGAAAATAAGAATAAAAAGTCAAAGTCAATGGGCTCATAAAATCAACCATAATAATAATATTAGTGTGGATCGGACTTTTGGAAAGCCACTTACTACACTTCACCAAAGAATAAGAATCAATGAAATCTATGAAGTGAATGAGTGAATCATCATGCAACAAGATCACCACCACCACGACCACCACCGCCATTATAATCATTTGAAAAAAAGCTTCTTATATTCGGATTCTTATTATTATTTTTTGTTAGAGAATTATTATTAGTTCAAAGATAAACGACTCTATACGATGATGTTGTTGATGATGTTTTAGTTGATGATTATTTTAATGCTTTTTGGTGCTTTTTGTGGTAGACCAACATCAAATCAAATCGATAGATCTAAATTAACGAGAGAAAGAAAAAAGAAGCTAAATTTCTATGATAATAAAAAAATATAAAGATTGTTTTAAATTGAAATTTATATCTAGTTTTTTTTCTTCACCTCGAGAGAAAATGAAGAGGATTTTTAAAAGCACCATTCAATGATCTTTTTTGGATTCTCGTTTTTTCTAGTTTTTTTTTGTTAAATGATTTTCATTTTCCATAACTTTTTAATCTATTTTTTTTTGTTGTTCCGTTTGGGGAAAACCAAAAAAACCGATGATTATTCATTAGCCTTAAATCATCAAGTCTATCCGGACACCACGTAGATTTACCGTTTCCTGGATTTCCAAGGATTTCCTTTCTCTATCTAAAAAAATCATCAAATAATAATAAATGATAATTAATAGCTAATTACAAACAAAAAAATTTCATTGTACACGAATCACGAATCAAAAAAAGACCATTAAAATCATCAAATGAAACAAAAAAAGAAAAAAATTATTGGAAACGGAGATTAATCTAAAACAAAAACAACAGCAGCCATATTAATGAATCTCTGATTCGGATCTTTGACTGCACACACACACACAGAAAATATAATGATTTTTTACAAATGATATTTTTTGTTCCAGTCAAGATCACTAAAAAAATTAAGCCAGAAAAAAATAAAATTTCAAGAAATGGCTATCCAAGAATTATTCTCGTCAGAAAAAGCATTGTAAATTCAATTTATTAAAAAAAATATATTCTATTTCTATAAAATGCATCATTTTGATTTAAATTAAATATATTTTTGTCAATTTATTATATTTTTTAATGGTTTTCTCCATTAAAAAAAGAAGAACCGCCAAACCTTGGTTTTTTGGTTTTGGTGCACTGCTGCTGCCTGTTCTGCTTTCTAGCTTTCATCATTGGTTTGTTTTCTCGCAATCAAATCATTAGTGCAAAATGAAAAAAAAGAAACAAAATTCAAGTGAAATGAATCAACAAAAAACAAACACACACGCCAGACAGATACAAGAACACAATTTATCCTGTTGAAAAAAATAGCAACCTAGTATCAGCCTACCTGGAGACCAAACCAAAAAAAACAGACCAGACTGGCAGTTGTTAGCTGGTGGTAACACTCTCATCGATCATCATTGCCATTAATAGCCATTATTAATTAATGCATTATTAATAGGATTCACTACTAAAAACACAGCCACAATCACACACAATGGATACTAGGTTTTTCAAGTGAACCCGGATATAGGATACAAGATTTTGAAACAAGAACAACAAAATAAAGCACTAATCCAAATTACAATCCTTTGAATCCTCTTTTTTTGGTGATATTCAACAAAGCAAACTGCACAAACAAACCAGCCCCCTAAAACACAACCAAAAAAAATTTCCAAAGGTAAATGATTCTTTTAAACATTAAACTTAGAAAAAAAACACTACTTTTTTCAAACGGGATTTTAATGTAAAAGTTTTTTCCTGTTTTGAAAAAGAAAACATCTCATTATCTCATTATAAACGATCATCATAATTGAAATCATCATTCTAACAAAATTGTCGTCACTTTAAAAAAAACTAATAATTTAAATATTATGACACAAACTTGATGGTTAGAAAAAAAATAGCGGTCCAGAAACAAAAATTTAAATTCTGTGAACAAAAATTCTCAGTGAACAAACTAGACATCAAAGCTGAGAGACAAGTGAAGCAAACCATAAAAAAGTGGAAAAATTGGTTACAAGCCCAAACCAAAAAATAATATTATTCAATCAATCTCCTAAATTGTACCAGCCAGTTGGCCAGTGGTTTGTGTGACAAGAACGCTCTGTCACCGGAACGACCAGCCGCCATAAACTCTAGTAGTTGTGTGTGATTTTTTATGTATTTTTTCTCGGCCCTTCGTTTTTTGTGTGTGTCCAAAATGTCAAAAAACGACAACGTCGACCACAGAAACAAAAAAACAAGTTGTTCCAAATCAGAATTATTATGAATGAATGAATGAAATAATAACGGGCTATATGAACGGGATATGATTCAAAATTATGTTTAACAGAATTGAAAACACTCCAAAAAACAAAAAAAAGAACAGAACATTTGTCAAATCTCAAAAGATTAACTCAGCATACAAACCAGCAAAACATGTTTTTTCTGGTAATCATACAAAAAACACAATAATTAAAGTGATTTATTAATAGTTAAAACGATTGCCCACAACTCTACCACAAAACAAGTCAGCCAAATCACTCATTCGTTTTTTTCTGGTCATCTAGCTCATTTGATTTTATTATTAGCATTTCCACACAAAAAAACTTTTCCGGAAAATTGTTCAAAAAAATTTAACACAAAAATTGATTCAAACTAATTCTTTTTTTATTTGGCCAATATTTTCAAGGACTTTATAAATGTGCGAAAAATGTTTCTAGAAAAATTTCTATAAATCCATAACCAATAAATGTCAGAAAAAATTGCCAGAAAAAAACCGACTGACCACCAAAGTGACCAAAAGCAAACAACAAAAACACAACTGACTAATTGGCTTTTTTTGGTGTTTTTGTGGTGCGAAAACATGTGCATTTGACATGTGCTTGCTTTGACATCGTTTGGGATGTGTTTCTCTTGTTGGTATGGCTGGTCTGGTGGAGCAAAATATTATATCGATAGCAATTTGTCAAAATAATAGTTAGCCGTGTTAAAATGGCTGCCGTAGCTAATATTCCTGGTCAACAGAAAAAATATTTATTTCAGTCTGTAATAACATATGGCCAAAACAACCAAATGGAATAATTGATTATTCAATATTGCTTCAATAATGTTTATAAATGATGAAAATTTTCTACTTTTATGAAAGGGTTCAAATTTATAATTTTAGTTTAAATTATTTTTTTTGTAAAAAAAACTACCTGTTGTTTTTTGGCCATTTCTCTTCATTTCAGGTAAACTTTCAAAGTTAATTTTTTTAAATTTATCTGGTTATAAAAAATTAAAAAAAACCCGGGCTAGAAAAAAAAGTTTCCAACAACATTTCATTATTTCCGGGGTAAAAAAAAGGTTTTTTAAATGTTTTTTTTTTGGCGTGTTGAAAACCAAAAACAACAGGAGCAGCCGAATATAACCGGGGCTCATAAAAGATCATTAATCATTTTTTTGTTGAGTAAAAAAAATCAGGAAAATATCTTGATATTGTGTAACACACAGCAAATGTTGGTTGGGAATTTTTCAAAATAAAAAATTTCTCGGTCAAATTTGTGAAACAGTGTTGCCATCTGCATTCCAACAGATATACTAGACAAAATTTTAGTTTTGATTTTTGCTACTAGATGTCTCACTATGGCTGTGTTTTTGAAGTATTAGGCGCCAATATAATACGACAAAGTCAAATGTTTGTTTGTTTGATTATATAGATCCGGTGAAAGTGGAACTAGAAGCGTCGATTCTGCTGTAGAATTTGGTGGTGGTTGGAGAGTTTGT
>JAOWBP010050983.1:0-17082 GCA_028571105.1 Tragopan temminckii | reverse complement strand
CAGGAAGGCGCGCGTGTTGGCGTTTTGGACCTGCGCGGCGATGCAGCGGAACGGGTGGCGGCGGAGATCGGCGATCAGGCCATCGCGCTGACCGCCGACATCACGTCAGCGGCGCAGATGCGGGCGGCGCAGCGGTTAGCGTGGGACGGAACGCCGCTTGGCGCCTTCAGCGAGCTGAGGGAGAGGCTGTGGCGGAAACAGCGCGGAGCGGCCGAGGCGCTGCTGGAGGAGCTCTGCGAGCGGCGGTGAGGGGGAGGCGGCGGGGCCGGGCCGGGTGCGGGGTGCGGGGCGCCGCTGAGCTCTGAGCCGTGCAGGGAGGAGCTGCGCGCCGTGAGGGACGCGGTGGAGGCCGGCGCTGCCGCTGTGCTGCGGCTGTACGAGGAGCGGGCGGCGGAGCTGAGCTTAACCGAGGTGCTGCGGCGCGGGCCGCGCTGCCCGTCGTTGGCCGACGCTCTGGAGGGACTGCAGGATGTGGAGCGTTACTACCGGCACCTGTATCCTTCTGTAGCAATGCTGGGCTGTTGGGTGTTCCTTTTTCTGTGTTGTCCTTATGCTGTCTGAAGGTACCTGGAGATCAAACTGTTCCTCCTGCTCATCAGCTGTGACAGCCTGGCAGATATGGAAGCCCTCCCGCAGGCCTGGGAGAGGATTTTAGAGCGCTATGGGGAAGACACTGTGCAAGGTAGTTCTTCAAATGTTGGACCTAAAGGATGTTTCTTTGAGCCCTGTGCTGGTATCTCTTCCCTGAAGGCAGAAGGCCTGCACATCACCTACAGACTGTGTTACTTGTACTGTTTGGCTCAGTAGCAGTGGCTGAGCGTGCTCTCTGCCCTTGCTCTTTGCAATCAACCTGCTCACAGATCTTGTACACAGTTTGGTGGTAAATGCCAGCTGTTGCGCTCCAGGATCAGCTGGAGCAGCTTTCTTTCTTGCTATTTTATAAGGGTCTTGATAATCTGTTTCATTTGATCTACAAACTTACTTTATATAATATATATTTAATTTTAGAAATAATTTTCTGCTGATACAGAATACAGATAAAATGTATTAATTAATAGCTCTGTTTTTTTTTCTTTTTTTTTCTTTCCCAACTCAGATTCTTTTCTTAAGATCTCTCTCTTTTTGGACAACCAGTGACAGCTGCACTGCTGGCAAGGCTTCAGATGGAGAGCAGGCTGGACTGATGTTGACCAGCTTGTGTGAACGTGTGGTATATCCTGAGATAACCACTAAGAGGAGGATTACTTGGGGCAATATTTAGAAGCTGGATGAGGTGACCTCTCTAGGAAGTGCTTGGACTGTTCCATTTTCAAGTGGAGATGGATTGCGTTTGAGGAAGAGGTTGAGCTCAACAGGTCATGACAATAGAAAGAAATTGTCTTCAGCTACGGAAGTTGTCTTTCCTTTTTCCCCCCCACTGATGTTTTATATGCTGAAAGGAATTTTGTAAGTGACTAACTTGCAAACAAGCAGTGAGATGCACTGCAAATAAATGTAACGTGAGGCACAGCAGGTTGATAGGAAAGTGTTTTAGATAACATTCTTTAAATAAAAGATGTCATATCAGGAATTATAAGTAGTTTGTACATTGTCCTTCTGAGCAATGTGTTTGCTTTCATCCTTCCTGGAACAAGGAACAAATTTGGCTTGCATTGTGGTTAGGAAGGTACACATAATCAACATAAACACTCGAGTTCTGATGTGGGCAGCTTGAAGTGTGTTATATCTTTCTGAGAAAGACATGTCTGTATAGGTAAAAATCACTTGCTGAAAAGAAATATCTCTGCAAGGGCATGTTTAAGACTCAATTTTAAAACCTCCTGCTCTGTGCCGGTGGCTGCTGTCTGTTTTAGGTTCATCTTTTGTAGGCAGTGAAAATGATGCTCTGTAATGTTCCAAGAAAGTGATGGGATATGTGTCTCTAGCAGTAAGTTACAGCTGTAGTTTGCTGTCTCTGTCTCCCCCCTTTTTTGGGGCGGGGAGGGGGGATGGGAAAAGGGCACAAAATAAGTTTCAAGCCCGAGCAATCCATTTGACCACCTGAGGGCACTGCTCGACCTGCAGAGGGCTCTGTGCGGTGGCTTTTGAAGACTGCTGATTGTGCAGGGCTGCCGCTGCCAGTGCTTCCCCATCGGCTGACAGCTCTTTGTGGAATGGTACTTAATATGCAGCTTTAATTGCAAAGAAAAATAACGTCAGCCACTTGGCTTTGGTATGGCTTCAGGGTGTCATGACTGATGAAATCAGTGTTTGTCAAACTAAGGGTGTTAAGCACATGGAAAGCCAGGCAGTTTCTGCTCTGAGCGCATACAGGGCAGGTGTTCCAGGCATCTGCTGGCCATGGGGGCTGGGAGGCAATTCCTCTTTGTGTCTGCAAACCCAACATTGCTTCAGGACCCTGGAATGCTTGCTGGTGCTGATCCTATCCTCCAGCCTGCCTTGAAAAGGGCTCTTGCGGCTTCTGCTCTGTGCATCCTCTATAGACCTTGTGCAAGAGTGCAGTTTAACTGCTGAGTCAAATTTCTGCTGCTGGGGAGCTTTTCACTTGGCCATCTCATTCCCAGGAAAGTGAGAAATGGGCTCCTCCTCTGACTGTTTCAGCTTAAGATAAAGCAGATGATGCAGTGAAGATACTGGTTTGGCAGATTAGCCAAGAATGAAGTTTATTTAGCTAATGGTTGTGTAGCAGTCTCGATGCAGATGCTTCTGTGTGCAAAGTATTTCCCATCCTCGAGCAGCTCTGTTTCACCATGACCTGTCACTGACTCGTTTTGTCAGTGTGCTTCTGGTGCAGTTGGTTGCATCACAGTATTGGTTCAGAATAAGGCATCTATTTTCCTGTGCACAGCACAGTGTAAAATTTCATCAAATTTCCAAAACTTTGCTCCCAGCCCACAGACTCCTCTCTCAGCTCCAGATATTCACCTTTTACCTTTGGGTTATTTAAATTCAAACATCTCCAGTATTTAGGTTCTGGCCAGTGAAGAACCCTAGGTGAACTTTATTAGCTATCACCTGCTCTGAGTGTTCAGCCCATGCACCTTCCCTGGGGGCATAACTGAGTTCTGATTTGAAGGAAAGGATGAGTGTCTGCTGTGGGATGACAGGTTGCAGTAGATTTACTTGGATTACCTCCTAGCTCTTTTGTGACAGCTGAATGCTGGTGTCTGGAGAGGCTGTCGCTCTAAATCCATCTGACAAACAAGGTTGTATGTTGGGATACAGCAAAGAACAAAGAAAATAGCAAGCTCTCTCATCCATCTACCTGTCCCTTTTCTGATAGCTAAGAGCCTGTGGCAGAAGTGAAGATGTATTGCTTGTGTTCGGAGCGTGCTGCCAAGCTGTCTGATTTGCAAATTTATAGTAAGCATTTTGATGGGAGGGAAGAGACTTCAGTTTTCTTGTCTGTTGACATTCCTTCAGTGTGAGCTGCTGCATTTTTCTGCTTGTTTCTGCTTACTGCCTGACTCCGCATGCAGCTGGCTGGTGTGTGCTGTAATTGTCACCACTCTCGATAGTCTGTCTTTGGTTTGCTGTCTGAGGGTGCTCTGAGCTTTTGACTGCTTCCCATGAACATCTTGAGTCTCTCAGTGACACAAGAATGGGCCAAAATGATCTGACCTCTCAACAAATGTGTACTTGAGCTTTTGTTACTGTTACTTCTGAAGCACAGTGATGTACTCTGAACTTAGTCCCTTTGCTACAGCTTGAGCTAAATCCTGAGCTGTTATACTTCAGTGTAGAGAGGATACAAGAAACCTCTCTGCTATAAAATGGCAGCGTAAAGCCAGAGGGGAGGGCAAACAACCTGATAGGGAACAGCTGTATGATCTTATGCTCATCACATACGGCACAAAGTGAGTAAAGACAGATGACTGTAAGGTGTTTCTTGGGGTACCTTGGGCCTTGAGGTTTCATCTTATCATTAGAAAACTGTAAATCATGGTGTTTGTGGATGCAAAGTTATGTTTACATGTGCACACTGTATAGCCCTTTAATGCTCCTCTCGCAGCCCATCTTACAGCTGCATAAGGAACAAATGGATTTAAAGTTTGGAAGGCCTTCAGAACAGTTCAGTGGTGGCCTTTCTGCTTCTGGAAGCCTGGCTCTCTACTATCTGTCTTCTGGGTTCATGACAGTGCTGTGGGAGTGCTGAGAGGGGTTTCTGAACTGAAGGAAGCCATGATCCAACTCCCAACTCTTACTGAAATGGGGAGAAGGAAGCGCTTGTTGAAGTTCTGGTGCAATTAATTACCAAGAATGGCTTATGGCTGATAGACCATGTCATCAGTTGTATTTGTCTGCAGTCTTCTGGAAGGGCACAAAGTGAACCTCTGCATCAGAGGGCTGTAATTGGATACAACTGTGGGTTTTGTTCGGTTTTGAGGTCTGTATGTTGCAGCTCAGGAAGGCTGCCAAGATCCCCAGTTGTTAACAAGAATGTCATTCCTTGTAGATGCGAGACTCCCTTCAGCTTGTGTTTGCTGGAGAATCTGCAGGTTCAAAGCATCCCACCATGAAGACAGTCAGGGTGGGCATTTAGCCTCCATGAGCTGAACTTCAGAGCCCTCAGGTGAGAAGGCCACTCCTCCTCTTTCGATCCCTGGGAGTCTGCACTGCTAAGCCAGATACCTGCAGCCAAGCAGACTGGATGCTGTTGTTTCAGTGCTGCCCCAGCATGCAGCTCCAAGAAGCAAGGACACCAGGTAGGTGTGTGGGGACAGGGGCTCCAGCCCAGTGAGGTCAGGAGGTAACAGCAGTACCAAAGGCATTGCTTGCTCTGAGACTAACTGATATAACACACTTAGCCATAAAAATAACTCTGAGTGCCTTTATTTTTGGAACAGAGCTCTTAAAGTGTTCTTGCATGAAGACCTGTCTCTTAGGAATGCAATAAAACAAAGTTAGCAGCTGGAGCTACCTTGTTAAAGTGAAGTTTTCAGGAAACACAGAGCTCATGCTTTGATTTTCAGCTTTACCTCCTACTAACTTAATTTGAAGATAGTTATTCTTCACTTATGGGGAAAACACAAACTAAGATCAGTTACTAAATTTAAATACCCACAAACATTTATAGGGAGCATCTGACTTCTATCTGGTTGGTTTGTTTTTTTACATGTAGGGTGAAAGTTAGCTTCTCTACACAGTTCTGCTTTGGAAATGAGACTGTCTATGGGTAATTTTATTTTAGACGCATTTATATCACCCCGTTCTCTCAGTCTACAATAGAGTATAGGTGTGCTTTCTGACCCTCCTGCCATCATATTGAAGACATGCATGTTCTTGTGCATCGTATCCCTCCCAACTCTCCAGAGAGTAGTAGCATCTCGTGCACGTGGATATATACCACTGTCCCAACATCTTTGTCCGGTGTCCATCTGGAACCAGAATCCATGGATTTGGAGTGTCAGATTCAGAACTCCAGACTTCCACAGGAAACTTCCACAGGAAACAACAAAAGCTTTCCTTCAACATAAGCTCATGGGTTATCAGGTTATCAGGCAGATTTCAAAATCCAATTTCCATAACAAGGAAAAAAAGGTAAAGAATTTGGCACCCGATTTTAAGTTTGATTTTAGTTGGATGCAGAAATATGTGACAAAAAGCCTTGTGAGTCATTTAATAAACCAAGCATGAGTTTCACAAGCCCCTGCGGTTTCCATCCTTATTCTTTGAGACTTTCATCTTGGCCTGGAGCAGCACTCCTTTGTGATTTTGCAGGGCCCCAGAGCCTGCTCGAGTGCTTATCCACTCAGAAATAAAACAAACATTCTCCCATCTACATTAATTGAATGTGCAGCTCTCATTCCTAGCACTCGGCTGTCTACGCTTTAATGTTTCTCGAGTGCTCTTGACTTTATCACAGCATTTGCCCTGTTGAGCTGCTGGTGAGCTCCAAGGGGAACAAAATCTGCTAATCCTATAGACGTGAGTTGAAAGGGAACGCATCTGGCTACAAAGCAAGGAAGTGCTTTCCTGTGGTGAGGAAGTGCTCAGCTCAGGGCCCATTGTCTAGCCTTGCAAAGATGGGCACAAAAATCTCTTTCGTCGGTTCTTTGCCTCTGTGCTCCATCCCTTGATGCTGTGCCCTGCCCTCTCTGCTTAGCAAACCCTCTGCAGCAGTCAGCAGAGTGCAGACTGCTCTCATCTCTCCCACCTTATCTGCCATTCCTGTGTAGGTTTTATTTCAATCTTCCCTTCCTGCTTTTCCCCTCAACCCTTTCTCTCCTCCTCCCTTTTTCTGTGGAAACAAACGTACAGTAGGTGTCTCTTGAACTTGCCTGAACTCCTTGTCCCAAGCACCTTCCTGACTAATCCTTTCCAGATGTCCAGGAACTTTTATGTTTAGCAGTTCTGCTCGAGTTCCTCATTCATAATCAGATGGAGCAAACATTATATTTCCTAAAATTATTTGGAAAATAAGGTTGATCTTAGCCTTCTGTGAAACAACCTCAAAATATGGCATTATGAGCACCGTTGCAGCCCCCTGCACCCAAACTGCAGCACAGTGAGCATTCATAAATAGTGCTGTGAGCTTCATTTTCCACATACGACTCTGCTCCATGGCTTTCTATGAAGTTCTGAAAGCACTCAGTACTGCACTTGCACCCAACCAAGGGGCAGGGCTGCCGGCTTGCAACCTCCCAGTAGCAGCAGCATTAGGAGGTCTGTTAGATATCACTGGACAACAGCAAGGCGACAGTGGAAACCACGTTTCCTGCCTTATTCTCTCATCCTGTTTCCCAAATAAGTTTGGTTTTGGGGAGGTGGCTGTTCCTTCAGACTGGGATAGGCCTGATGTCTCCCTTGGCTCGCATCTCCTATTTTCAAGCAGCGTGCAGCCTCATTGCCTGTACTGTTCAACGTGAGCTTCTGAGGGGAAAGGGCAAACTGTTGTCCCAGGGCACGATGAGGTCTGTGAGGCTGCCAGTAATGAATGGGTCAGTTTGTAATCCTGGAGAACAGCTCTTCAGCACAGCCCCTGGCTTGCCTTGGAGACACATCCCATGCTTCCCCGTGGACATCCCCTGGTTCTCCTCCTTTTCCCAATTTGCTTTTCATCTGTTCTTCATGCTTGCTGTTCAGCAAGGCTTGCCTTGTGTTTGGGATATTAGAAACCTTTGGGCTGTTTGGTGGCCTTGGGAAATTGCTGTCTTTTTCCTTCCATTTGTCCTTAATTTGGGATTCACCTCAGCATGTTATGAGTTGACTGGTGTTAGGAGAGAGGATTTCCATTAACCGGGAGACTTGCTATGATGTGGCTGGTGCCATTGGTGGTCCAGCAATGGGTAAGAGCTGGTAGGATGAACCTGTTTTGTTCTGTGCTCCCTGCCAGCCCCACATTCACCATTGCCTTTCCACACAACCAGAGCTTACAGAGCAGTACATAGATCTTTAATCTCACAGCGCAGTGGGGTTTGGTGCTCCTCCTTCTGCTGCACCACCGCTCCTTCCTCACCAGGAGCTGACACGGGATGGCTCCCAGTCCTTTTTCCTGCAGTCCAGACAGTCTCTGGGCCACCTGGGGAAGGAGAATGAAGAATATCAAGCCGGTAAGTCTCCTAACCATTCTGCTATGTGAGGAATGAATCCAAGAGCCTTTGCAGACGATTAATCTTTTCAATCCTAAGAAAGCAAATGATCTCCTCCCGCTCCCATAAATTCAACCTCTCTCTCCCGCTCCCCCTCTCCAGTGTTTGAACTGCTCGCCAAGAGCTTTATTAAAAATTACAAGATGCAGTTTTGTTTCTAACCGAATCCCAAACAACTGCGTTAGGTGGAGAAGAAACATTTGGTGCAGTCAGCTTTAGAGCATTTTTGTGTATAGTCCATAGCCACTTGTCAGCCAGAGACCAGAGTCAGCTTTGCACCAAGCTTAATAGGACCTTTTCTCTTCTCTCCTGAGGTTAGGAGATGAATTCAAGCTGGTCAGACCTTACGGTCTCGTTTCAAATAGTACCTGGCAGTGATTTCTGGGAGTAACCCATGTGGTAGTCATGGCACAGTGGAAAGGATGCAGTCTGCGGGACCTCGGCGTGCTCCGATAACACCCCATTCTTTCCTGACTCTGTGCTCCAAAAGCAATGCTGCTCCATGAAGCACAGCCAGCTCCAGGAACAAACTGTGCTGTGCAGCAGTGAAGTCCCAGCCGTCTTCCTGTTGATTCCCCTTTCTTGACTTCCAAGGGGGAGATTGCTGAAGATACCCCAAACCCTGCTGAAGCCCTCCTGATGTCTGTAGGAGGTGTGAAGCAGAAAGTGGCCGTCCTGCTGGTGCTGTGCCCCAGGAGCTGCACCCAGGGGTGACTCAGGGCAATTTGGGGTCCCAGGGTGAAGTGCACTCTGAGCCGCAAGCTGCCGTGCGTCACCGCCATTCCTTGGCACCATGCACAGCGTGTCACAGCCTTCTCCATTTCACTTCTTAATGTTCCCTGGATCTGAAATCCATCAACCAGTGCTGAGAAAAAACATACGAAGAGGAAGCCAAAGCAGAAGTAAGCAAAGCTGTTTTGTTGGCTGAATTCCTCCGGCTCGTTGTGTCCTACTACTCGGATTGAGTCACAACAGGCACTTCTGCTTCGTGCACCTGAATGTGGTGAGAAGGCAGAGATGGCAACAGTGCTCTTCCTTGCTGCCACTGGCAGAGAGCACTGCATTCCTGTTTTGGGATCCATTGCAGTGCCGGAGGGATTGGAATCCTGGAATAAATCCTATGATTTTTCTTCTTTTGGGTGCCCGAGAGATAACATGCCATTGTTGGTTTCCTTTCCTTGTGTGCTACCTGTCTTCCTCTTCTCATGGAGAAGTTGAAATGGCAAAGAAATTTAAGCAGAGATGAAAACAATACAGAAATTTGGGGACCGGCCCATCAGGACTTGTTCAGGCCTCATTGATTTGCATGATCTGAAGATAAAAATGGTCGATTGGTTCGACTGTCCCTCTGCCATACCAAAACAGGCCCCGTTTGCCACATCGCCCTTTTTTTGCAACGAGTTGTTGGCTCTTCTGTGATGTTCCATGATCAAGAAACATCGAGATTTTTGGTAATTTTGGGGTATTTAAAATCTGCTTCTGCTTAGCAGTGATTCTCGGAGATCCTGGGAGTGGGGACGGAAGGGTTTCATTGAGAAAAAGGAGTGCAAGTGTGAGGGGTGAAGGATGCATGTGGCTGTGTGTCTGCAGGTATGGCACAAAGTGAACCTGGGAAAGTCCAGGAATCTGCTGAGGAAGGGAAATGTGGTTGAAAGAGGATTCCTGGGTTGTCCAGGCCAGGACACAGAGCTCTCCTTCCTCAAGAGATCACTGTGTTGTTACGCAAAAGAAAGGGGATATCTCCTGGTGTGGCTTTGCTGGGAGAATTCTGCTTCATGGCATGATTTTGATACCTCTCCACCAAAACCCTGGGAAAGAGGGTCAGAGCAGGTTGTGCAAGTGGAAAAGAGGCGGATGAGGCTGTGGAGTGGGGAACATGCTCTCGAGGCTTGTACAAGGAGTGCTTTTAAACTTAATAAATCTATCCGTGAGTCAAATGTCAGAAGCAGGGGAGGAGAGAAGGAAAGGATGGAAAAACTGTGCACAAAGGATAAGGAATCTGGAGCAGCTCTGAAACTGAGGAACCTCCAAGCTGCCCTGCCTGGAGCTAGAGGCTGGGAAACCATTGGAGATGGAGATGGAGCAGTTGTGCTAAGGGGGATTCCCAACCTGCTGCCATGCACCCATCGTTCTGCATCAAGCTCAGCCTTGCAGAGTCCCTTGACTTCAGGTGCCCATTTCCACATGGACACAGGGGGTCCTGCTTCCCCACTGCAGGTTGGGGATCCAACAGCGAGCGCAAAGTCCTGAGGCACCTGAGGAATAATCCAGACCAGCTTTTGCTGGACACTGCTCCCCCAACTCTAAAAGGCTTTTTGGTCAAGTTTAATAAGATTAGGCTGTAAGCTCTGGAGATGTCAGCTCGCTGGCAGGTTTGCGTTCAGTAGTTTCTCGAACGCCAGAGAATGTTATTGCTCATTTCATTGGCTTGCCTTGATTTCAGTGGATCAGCCTGTTGCTTTGCTTCCCAATTAGCCGCATCTGCACAACAGTAATGGGCTGGAGAGCAGAAAGCTTGGTGAGGGATGCAAAATAGTTCTGCCACTCGGAAGGGAGTTGCCTGCATCGACCCCCCCGGGAAGGTTTGGGCTCTGCACCCAACCTGACAGCTGTCACTGTCTGAAGCCCCATGGGGGTTCCAGCCCCTCCTCAATGCTGCAGCACACAGCAGTGACATTGAACAGCTTGGTCTGTTGCTGAGGAGTATGTGTTCTCCAAAGCTCCAGTTTAGGTCTGTGCTGACATTATTGAAGCTACTGGTAATAAAACATGTCAATACAGGGGTCAGGGCCACATCTGATCCTGTAAAAGGAAAACAAAACAAAAGGAACCAACCAAAAATGGAAAGCAAACACGTATTGACAAGCAGGCCGGGTTTCCAGGGACATGGGGTGGCAGCTCCCCAACCTGCTGCAGTCACTGCATGGAAGGGACAAGTGGAGCAGAGGAGCAGCCGTGTCCCGGTGCCACATCATCGTGCAAGTACAGAATGCTCCCAGCACAGCAAACTACAAATAAATGCTGTTGATGCCTTTGCCATCCCGTCAGGGATTAGTACATGCTGGAGCAATTTGCATGGGGATGAAACTTGGAAGAGAGGGCAATGCTGAGCGAATACGGTATTATTTATTATTGCCAGTTGCAAGGGAACAGCAGCAGCTCCAAGCTTGTATAACTTGGAACATGACTATTATTAGAACGGAAAGTTAGCAAGCAATTAGCTAATTGCAATTCACATTGTCTGTTGACAATTATAAGGAGAACAGTTATAAGCCCCAACAGATGGAACTCAAATGGGTCAGTCTTTTTTTTTTTTTTTTAACCATCCCCAAAAGGCATTTGCTATGAACTTGTAAACTATAGGTTCCAATCACGGCTTTGTGAACAAGCCAGTCCTATGAGTAAACACGTTAGAGCGGTCACTTCAAACAACCTTCCTTGCTGAGGAAATGCATTGCAGCACCTTCACCTGCTGGCAGCAGCTGTGCCCAGTGCACAGGGCTGCTGTGGGGATGGGAGCCCAGCGCTGGGGCCTCAGCACAGCGGGGTCAGCCCCACAGCCACCAGTCTGCTGCTGAATCTGAGGTCTGGTTACAGCTGGCCTGAGCCCAAGCTGGACATCAACCGGGCTGGAAAATTCAGCTAATGGCTCTGTGGTTTCATTAATTTGCTGTGCCGTGGTGACACTTGCCTGAATATCCCTAGAAAAAGGGAAGCAAATCAGTCCAGCTGAAATACATGTCTCTTTTCATCCATTTGTTTATGGCTCTGTACAACTTCAGGTAATACCTTCTCTTCTTTCTCCAGCAGATCTGCAGCGTATCCTGAACCTCATTTCTCAACCTTTGAGGGCTATTTGAGGGATCTTCGGTCCCCGGTGAGACTGTAAGAAAAGCCATCTCAGCACAGACAGGCAGGGGATTAAGTCAGGTCCTGCTTCCCCTTTTAAGCCGCAGGAGATACCAGCGAGGCAGTTCCCATGGGACAGAGATTATCTCATTGCTTTTGCTGGAAATGTCTCAGGGATGCAGCGCAGGGAGATGATGAATGGCTGTGAAACATGAAGCGTGGATCCGAGGCATAGCTCTGCAGACACTTTACATTTGTTTAAGCGAAAGAAGGACGTGGATATGCTGACTACCTGATAAAGGTCTTTAATCCTACAGTTGGACTTTCTGTGGGGTTGCAGAGAGCTCTGCTCCTTATCTCGGAATGTAACTGATGCTGTGGACTCCAGCAAAGGTGGATGTCCCAATTTCAGGTCAAGTTGATGCTGATAGGGGTGCAGCTGTGGGATCTGAAACAGATTAAGGCTGGCTATATGAATTTCATAAATAGTAATACTAAACCAGTGCACACCTTAGGCTGATATTAAACAGGGGATGAGTTGGTATTCATCCTTAAGAGTGAATGCATTATAATGAAATGGAAACATCAGGTTTTACTTACAAAGCCCAGGTTTCCCATAGGAGGCGGTTTATGGAGTGACCATTTATTAAAGACAAATGCTATCATTCAAAACATATCTCATGTAGAGAGGAGGACGGGCTGATTCAGTGGAGTGGTAATGAGAGCTGGAGCTTTGCATTTACAAGGCACTGATGGAAGCAGGCTGAGCATCAAGGCAAGGTACACTGTCCCCCTGAATCCCAGCAGCACTACAAGGTGCTGAGCCCCGAAAAGCTGAATGGTAACACATATTGAGCAGCAGACAGAAAGCAAAGCCGGTTCTCTTGAGTCAGAGCAGTCATGTGCTTAAAATAAGTCCATCTTGGAGAGGAGCCATCACCCCAGCAGGGTTCCGGGGGCTGAGCAGGGCTGGGGTGCTAAGCTCTGCTCTCTGCACTGGAAATCCCCAGAAATATGAGCTGGCTGCTGCTGAGCGGCTCCAGGTCTGAGCGATGCTGTCTGAAGGAGAAGGTAAGAGAGTGCCAGGGGTTGTGCTCCGTCCTGTCATTGCCACGTGGATGAGTAACTGCATCCTCAGGTTTTGCTTGTTCGATCTTTGTGGTTTTGTCATTTATTGGGAATTTCCAGCTCACACCTGCCCTACGAACACATAGTTCACAGTTCTGGTGCACTCTGAAGCAATTTGATTTATTCAAGTGGAAGGAGAACGTGCAGAGCATCCTCAGGCCAGGGTCTAGGAGGGCAGTGCTGATGGAAGCAGAGGGCACGGTGCCTCTTTTACACACCCACAGGTTTCTCTGACCAGAGGAGCATACACAAAAACGAAGGGAGATCCCCCATGTTTTAATCTGCTCCTGCTGAGGGACGCCAATGTCAGCACCCATGGCCACAGCCTTTCCAAACCTTCATGGCTTCCCTTTCATTTCATGAGTTAGTGATTTGGAATTGCAGGGCAAATGTTAAACGTTAACAACTGCTGGTAAAGTCACATCTGCAGATCGTTTTGCTATTCACCTGGAAAGAAACAGCGCTCATTCAATTAATCGAAGAAGTATATGGCAGTTTTCTGGATAGATCCTGGCACTGTGACAGCGTGGTGCTGTTTGTTCTTTGGTTTTGAATCAGAAATCCAGGATGAGGACATCATTTGGAGGAAGTGGCAGGTAAAATTACTTGCTTTCTAGAAGCATAGGTTTGGTTTGTTGCGTGTAGGAAGACTTTCTGGCTCAATGTAGTATGACATTTGCAACCATTTAATTTGAATAAATTCCATTTTTATGCTCCATCCGGCTTTTAATATGTCAGCCAAACCATTCGTAAGGGACAGAATGTAAATCCTGCCTGCTCTCCCTTCTGTGCTATCATCAGGGATCGATCATGCTAACACTGCTTGTTCCTTGTGCTTCCAAAGCTCCCAGAGGTCAGCAGCTCCATTTGGAAGGCCTGTGAGAAGCTTCAGGTTCCTTAAGGATGAAGAGACTGGGAGCTCTGACTCCGTTCATCATGCTGTGCATAGGATGGGTAACCATGGACCAGGGATGTAAAGTGCAGAATGAGCATGGCCTGTGGCTGCAGAGGGAGAAACTTGGCCTGAAGTGGCTGCTGTAGGGACAATGGGCAAGAGCAAAGAAGTCCTGAGCAGGGCCTGACTCCTGAAGAAGGAAACAACCGACAAAACATGTACCCCTCTGCCAGCCCTGGGGAGGTGGCTGTGCCAGCAGCAGGGTGCTGCCATGCATCTGTCTCATTTGCAGATCTGTACCATCAGGAGGTGAGGTGCAGGCCAGCAACAGTGAGAGGCTGGCTTTGCTGCCATGCCACAAACCGACTGCAATCAGCTCCAGTGCGAGGAGTCCCATTGCAGAGCTGCTTGGCTAAAATTAGAAATCCAATTGAGATCAGGCTAGAAAATGGATTGCTTTTTTCATAAAGCAAAACAGGTGTCAAGCACCTGTGTAGAAATGCGTGGCCATGGAGTGCTTCGCCATCTGCATCCATCATCCAGTGCTGGAGAGACAGGAGAGCAGATCCTGGGGGCAAAAGTGAGGGGGGCTTCTGGTATGCTCAACAGTCATTGCCTGGCATCCCTTAGCGAGAGCATGGAATTCTCTGCATGTTACAGGTGACATATCCATGGGAATGCAGCTGGAGGAGAGCATCCATCCACTTTGATCCTGCTGCCCCAGCATGGTGGGGAATAGGCAATAGTTCCCCGAAGGGCGAATTGTAACTACTGAGAGAAGTTCTTGATGCGTTATCCTCACATCTGGCAGGGAGAACAGTGGGGCAAGGGAAATGCATTGCCTGTCTGCCTCTGCAGCTCAGACAGGCTGGTGACAGCTCCGCAATGTAAATGATGCGCTTTAAGCCCTAAATAAAGTGTGAGGAACGTGTTTGGGATCAGTAAATCCATCCTGACAAAAAGAAGCAAAGGAATGAAATCCCTTTTGCCAAACAGACTGGTAAGTCCAGGGACTAAATGGAATCTAGTCCCACTGAAAAATGGCTTCTGGAGATGGATGGTTACAATCTCTCTGCTCTCATCAGTGGCATTTACCAGGCTAAGGGAGCAGGAAGGCTTTGGGAAGGGTGAAGCTGGGGAATGGGGTCACATTCCCCTCCTCAAAATGCTGAGTTTGTTGCATTTATAGTTGTGTTCCCCCATAGGCATTAATCACCTGCGAGGGGTGGCTGCAGCCAAACATCCCTGCTGGCCTTCAGCAGATTGGGGCCTTCCTTCTGCTTGTAAGTGGTAGACTTAAGATAAGCCCAGGGCCTCTTAAACACGCCTGCCTCTGAATAAACAAAGCAGTATGATGTGTTACAGGCTGTACTGCTGTAAACTGTCCAGCTGAGGAGCAGGAGGGGACTCTGCATTTTGTTGGTGCTGGAAAGTCACCTGTCTGCAAAGGAGGGAAGGCTGCAGGCCCGCCAGCCAGCTTGCTCAGACTGCATGGAAAGTCTCAAGGCAATAACTGAAGGCAAACAGCATTGGATCAGTGTAGGGAGCAGCCCAGAGCGTGTGTGAGCTGAGCCCAGGCCTGGCACTGCACAGCTCAGGGTCTGCTCCTATGGAAGGATAGCCCTGGGCTCGATGGAAACCTGATGATATCCCATTTCCCAGCAGGTTTCTGTGCCCACTCCCTCTTCTGTGTCACCTTTTCCAGGAGATTCCGATTTTGCAGGAAAGCTCTTCAAACAAGACAAGCATCTGGACAAAGCCTGTGGGCAGCTGCTGCCTGGCAGCTTAGGGGAGAATCAGCAGCTGTCCTCCCACATATGAAAGAAAGCATTGGTGATGAGGCTGAGCATCACATCTGAGTCAGCCCATCCACCCTTCCTCTGAAAGATGCTCCAAGCTGCAAGCCTGGAGAGCATTTGGGTGAAAAATCAGTTATACTGATAAGGCAGAAATGCCTGCAGACGGGGCACAAGCCAGGCAGACGTAGGCAGGGGACTGGATGAGCAGGAGGCAAAGGTTCTTTCTGGACCTGAATAAAGCCTGTGAGTTTTTAACCAGTCTGTTGCATGTTCTTTGTTGCCCTTGCATTTGAACAAGGGCACTGCCTTGATTCATTGCACTGTGCTGCTGCTCCCAGTATCTATAGGCTGCAGCCTGGCCCTCCCCAGCCCTCACAGACCCCATGCCCCCTCCAGGCTCTGCTGTTTCAGTGCTGTGGGTCAGCAGTTACTATCCCATGATATGGGGCCACGCTGCCAGCCCAAGATGTAGGCTGGGTACAGGAGGCTGCCAAGACACCTCACCAGATGCATATTGTCTCTTTGTTCCTCTGGAAACCACAAAAAAAAAAAAAAAAAAGTTTCTCCCTTCACAGTTCAGTGATGCCTAGACAAAGATGACGTGAAATCTGTGGGAAGACTTATTTTATTACAATATAGGAATTCACAGAACCAGATGTTTAAACTTCGCCGTTGCTCCTCCATACGAGCACTGCTGCCCATGCTCAATGGAACCATTTGCAATATATTTTACCATGGTTTATATGTGCCCACTGCTGCTCAAGTGGCCAAAGTTCAGAGTTGGGGCTGCCATGTGCCCCCTGTGCCGTAGTGGGCACAGCCATAGGAATGGAGCTAGTGGGGACAAGGTGGTGGTGCTGAGGATATGGGGGTGGGGGGAAACCATCTATTGAGAGTGGGACAGGAGGAGGCACAGCCATAGGAGCAGCATGGGTCTGGCCAGGACACCACACGGTCTTGCAGGATGTGTTTTATAAACGATGTTCCCTGGGAAATTTGCACTGCCTGGAACATCCCTCAGGGTCTCTCCCCTCTTGCAGGATCCCAAAGGATACCGTAGTCCCCTGGGAGCCAAATTCTGGGTTTCTGGTGTCCTCTGTTTCTCACCCTGGCTCCTGAAGCAGGGCTCAGAGCCCGGCTCCCTGCTGGAGCTGCGCCCCTCCTGGGAGCCATGCAGCCAGCAGCTGTTTTGCAGCAACACGGGACAGCCTTTTCAAAACAAGCCAGCAGCTGTGAGTCAACGAGCATGCAGTGTTTTAGGGTCCTTAGGCTGGAACAGAGACGCGAGGCTCACACGCACGTCCAGGCTGGCAGCATTGTTTATTTCCCCAGCATCCAGAATTTCATCTTTTCCACCTTCCTGCTGCCAGCACAATTCCTTATCCCTCTGCCCCGACACCTCCAGGGTTTGTATCCAGCTGAGCCACACTGCCTCCATATGTCCTCCCACCATTGGCTGCTGGTTATTAGAAGTCAGTGCTGGTTGCTTGCTCTTCACTGTGTCCATTCAGAGTTGGCAGTCCTTAAATCCCATTAAGCATTGGCATGATTGGTCCCAGTCACATCCTCCATCCCATAGAACAAGTGAAATATTTTTCTCCCATTCACCTTAGGTGATAGGCAAATCAGTTTCTCATTAAAGCAATGCAGAAAATCATGCACCTTCCCTACATCAGAACAGAAGGGACCACTGAAAGGTGAAAGCCAGTGTAGAAACAGCAGTGTTTACATCACATCAGCAGGACAAGGGGAAATGGTTTTAAGTTAAGGGAGGGGAGATTTAGGTTGGATGTCAGGGGGAAATTCTTTACAGAGAGAG
>JAOWBP010050982.1:0-10171 GCA_028571105.1 Tragopan temminckii | reverse complement strand
GGGACCCAACTGCAGGTAACTCCTGTGATGCCCCCGAGAAAACAGCTCCTTCCAGAGTTGTAAGAGAGGTTCTGCAGTGCAGCAAGTGGCACAACATTTGTATGATTCCCTTGTAAAACTGCAACTGGAACACGGGAAGGAAAAAAGAAAGAAAGAAAAAAGAAGTCCTAGTCTTTCTACGAACATTTATGTTTGTCCCCACAGCCAGCAGGACCAGATCTATACCAGAACCTCCATCCCAAGATGGAGCAGCACAGGTCCAGGATGGACTGACATCCCACCACCATTCCTGGACCATGAAACATGGCACGTCACAAGGCTACAGAGAGTGGCAGAGGTGAGAACTTCCAGCTGTTTTTTCCCAGCCTCACTATTAATATTCCATGTGGTTTTAGAAATGCTACAATCTCCCCCAAGTGCTTTGCTGAGGTAAAGTAGTACAGACAGCTTCGTACAGGCACAAAATTTAAGATGAAAAGCACATGTCAGTGAAATAATAATTTATTGCCTTAGCATGCCATGCAGTATTACAGCTGCACAAGTGCTGATCCCAAGAAGAATGGGAAACGAAGAGTCTTAAAAGATTTCCTACTGCCTCTACCTGTCCCAAGGTAGAATTCAAATCCATCAAAACTGTTTCAGATACATTTGTTTAATTGAAGCCTAAAACTCAGAAGTGGAGGTTTCCTGCCCCAGTACTCCCAGTGCTCCCTCATGTACCATTAAGGCCATGCCACTGGCAATTTAACTCCTTTCAACACCATACCTTTAACACATCAGAGGTGGAGAACACCTTTCTCCCTGCACTCTGCAACACAGGTAAGACCCTTCTTCAAGCCCATGCAGTGAGTAGGGGCCTTCCAGCAACAAGGGGCCCAGCGTGGTCTCAACCTGTTCCTATTCCATCAGAGCAGCCTGCCTATACTAAGCAAAATCCAGATTCCACTCCTTGCTTATGGCTTACCTCCTTCAGTGTGTCTTCTGTGGTGGTAAAGTTGAGGTTCTTGATGAACAAGGTACACCCTGGAATGGTCTCTTCCTCATCTTCCTCTTCATCTTCTTCCTCATCCTGTGCTGATGTTTCCTCTGAGCCCTTTACAGCTGTGTCACCATCTGATACAAAAAGAGAAAACTCAGTGCTGTAAGACGCAACGAAGCCAAATCTGGGGTAAGCTTGCCCCTGCCCCAGCTGACAGTCACTGCTTCAGCAAGATCAGACCACTCCTCTACTGGGTGAACAGAGACTGAGGCAGACTCAGCATGCACATGTGAACAGGTCCCTGTAGAAACAAAATCATTTGAATGTAGAAACTCCATGAACTTGCTCCTCAGCCCTCAAACACCCCAACAACAATCCTTGCCAGACACCAATCGAACTAGGCAAGGAGACCTGGATTTGTATAAGTACAATTCTGCAGTGATCTAACACCTCATCTCCTGATAATATATATCCATAGGGTGTGAAACCACAACTTCCCCATCAGCACATGAAGGCCATTGTTAGACACACTAGTTGTCATCCACTGGCTTTCCAACTTCTTCCCTTTCTAGACAACTTGTTTTCCATACCAGCTTCAGCCCCTAAAAGCATAGCTAAGCATCTCCCTCTGGCGTTACCACCATCCAATCGATGATTTTTCTAGGCTTAATGCTCTCTTATTTGGTATGAGAGAACCTGAATGGAGCCAGGGGTGCTTAGACACTTCCCAGCTCTACCTCCAGAGCCAACTTTCCCCACAGGGCTCAATCCAGTTGCCCTCCCTACCCCTGGCACCACACAGCCTAAGCCTTCCCAGTTGGGTGGTCAAACCCTCCCTGCCCCAACCCGCAGGGTGTCTGCCAACACAGTATGAAAAAAACTCATTGCCTTTGAAGATAAGTCGTTTGAAGAAGGGGGAGGGAAGAGACTTAGTGAGACAGGGCAGGAGGAAAAGGTGCCTCCATCTGTGGCTGGCACAATAAGAGGCCATGTGCTGCTGCCCAAGCCCTTTTGTGAACGAGGCAGTGAGTTTATTGCACGCCCCCTCCCTTCCCTTTCCTAGATGCAGAGCTTCAGAGGCTGGCAGAAAAGACCATTATCAGCCCTGAGCAGCCTTCCAGGAGCTCCTGTGCTTAAAGCCCTTTATCTTGAGGTGAGGGTCTCGGTTACAGGGAGATAAAGCAGCCCCCCCAGCTCCCTTGGGCTTCAGCCATCCCCTGTGACCCATGTGCAGAACAGCAGCCCAGGAAGAGGCTTTTCATCAGCTTTTCTTCCCCCTCCCAAAACCTCAGTCTTGAAATAGCTTCCAATGAAACAAATAAAGCCAATCTTCTCTTTTTTTTTTTTTTTTTTGAAGTCTTGAAAGGTTTAAATATACAGGTGAGATTTAATGTTTACAGCCCCTAGGACAGGGAAAATGAGAGTTTACCGGTGGAGGTAAGGCTCTGCCCTTGCAGCAATGGAAAATCATCCAGAGAAAGCATACTGCAGGGACTGATACAAGAGGAACAGAGAAGGAAGAATAGGGACCCACAGCCTGCCACTGGCAAGTCAGCTGCCACATCCCCTCATCGCTGTGCAAGCCAGTTGCTCAGGTGCTCTTGCACAAGGAGGGTGTCCTCGCAGAGCATGCGACCACATACACTCAGGGGGCTAGAGTTGGCCTACAGAGTAGCTACAGCTCCCAGTAGCTGCTGCCAAGAACAAAATGGACCAAAAATTTCCTGCTCTTGCCCAGAGCATCAGTTCCAATCCAAACTGGATTGATGCACTGTGGGCAGTACCACACTCCTCACATCTCATCCAAGAGGCAAGGAGTGAGACAGGACTGAGCCCAGGACATGCGTGGGAACACAAAACACAACCACACTGTGCAGTGTGGTGACTCTAAGAACCATGTAGAGAATGCCATGAGGCTGGTTCTGTACCAAAGTTATAGAATAGCTTAGGTTAGTGTATGGGAACTGCTGAGTCACAGCCTGAACCACTGATTGAGCACCTGGAGAAAAGACTGGGTCAGCCCTGAAAGCACAGGTGAAGGCAATTCAGCCGTGTGACTGAAAGGGGGGAGCTTAGCTGCACCTCTGGTAGATCTCATTTAAGGGCTGACTGCCACTAAGGAAGGATCTCTTACTAGAGAGCCTTCCTTTGTGGAGTCTTTCTGCAAGCTCAGATTTTCAGAGGCAGGTAAGCACCCTTCTTTTTGTAACACCTCACTGCACTGGTCCTGCTGCCACTACAGTTGGAAAGGACCTTAAAGCTCATCCAGTTGTAACTGTCCTGCCTTGGGCTGGTTGTCACCCCTCAGATCATGCTGCCCAAGGCTCCAACCTGGTCCTGAATGCCTCCAGGGTACCCACACAACTTCTCTGGGCGACCTATTCTAGTGTATCAAAAAGTTCAGGAATGTCAGCATTGCTACTTTACACGGAAAGGAGTGTGGAAACAAAGATAGATTCCTCTGACACAGTTAAAGCTCTTACCAGGTACCAGCCTTTCTTTTCCCTCCTTCTCCAGAGCTTCTATGTTTTTTTTCTGAAGGGCTGGGCTGGAGAAGACACCCATTGGAGCCCATTCCAGATACAATGGCACGGAGTGAAACTGTGGAGAGAACACAGGAGAAATGTGAAGAGCAAAAGTTAAGGCCTGAAGAAAAGTCTGCTCTCAGCTCCATTTTCACCTCAAACACCTTGTTACGGAAAAGAGAAGAAAAGCTATGCAGTATCTTTGTTTGGCTCAACCATCTTTCACTGGAGAAGTGAGTCAGTATTCAACCTCATACAGGACAAGTCTATGGAAACCAGAGGACAAGGAACAAGGAAGGCCACAGCTAGGAAAGGGTTCCCAAGGAGAGCTCCAGGCTTCAGTACCAACTCCTCTATAGCAAAAGGCATCAGAAACCCTCTCCCAGGCCACAGAGGATTTTTGGACACTAGTCACAGCTCCACTCCTCCAGCTTTTTTTTTTTTTTAATTTTTATTTCTTTGCAAGTCAAGAGTCCTACTCAGCTACTGCAGCACATGGATGCACTGGCCATCTCCCTAAGTCTAAGAATGAGGGAATAAAACAGTAACACTATAGTTTTAAGGTTGTTTATGGTTTTTTATGGAAATGGTTTTAAGTTGAGGGAGGGAAGATTTAGGTTGGATGTCAAGGGGAAGTTCTGTACAGAGAGAGTGGTGAGGTGCTGGAACAGGCAACCCAGAGAGGCTGGGGATGCCCTGTCTCTGGAGGTGTTCAAGGCCAGGTTGGATGGGCAGCCTGGTCTAGTATTAAATGGGGAGCTTGGTGGCCCTGCACGTGGCGGGGGGTTGGAGATTCATGATCCTTGAGGTCCCTTCCAACCTTTGCCATTCTGTGATTCTGGGAACACTGTTAGCTCACTTCTCTCAAAAACCATCTTTATCTCACATTTTAGCATGCACTCTTTTCAAGAGCTTCACAATTAGCCAACAACTTGCAGGCAGCTGCATACCCCCTGGCTACACTCACCTTGGAGTAGGCCAGCTTAGTGAACGCTTGCTTGGCCTCGGTTGGCTCCAGGAACTCCACAATGGCTGTGATGCCTCCAGCTGGGAGCAGCACCCGGCCCAGGCTGCCGTGTTTGCCAAAGACAGCCTCCAGCTCTGCTGTGCTTGTGGTGGCTGGGAGGTTCTTCACCAGGATCACAGTTTTACTCCGCTCACCAGCAGCCTGACATGTTCAATGGGAGAAGAGGACATGGGATTTCAGAAAGCAAAAACCAATCTCTTACTAACTGAAGATTTCATTTTCAACACAGTGTGCTCTTTCATGCCATGTCACACCTTTCCAGGATCCAAGAAGTGACAACAACCTCTTAGCAAAGGCTTTCTGCTGAAAAGATGCATGCCCCAGTACAAAACCCATTATACAAATTCTCACACACAGAGATTTCAGTTCCACCTGCACCCTGCTACAGACACAGGACTTGATCTCTGCTACTAACGTGCTGTCACATATAGCATGTACTTCAACTATCCCAAGCACGACTTCATTTGTAAGAGTTCAGAACAACTCAAAACTGTTTTAATAGCTCAATCCTGCACAACGCAGATGGTTAATTAAAAATCTTAGAGAGACATAGGATGTCAGGACTGGGCAGAAGAACCAGGCTCACTCTGCAGCCTCATGGCAGGCATCTCACCTGACTGAAGGAATCCAGGCTAACTCCATTTTCAATGAGGAACCGTCGGATTTCCTGGACCAGCTCGGTTTCTCCCAGAGCAATCCTCACTGCCACACTGTCTTTACTCTCCTGCAGGCAAGAATAACAGTCAACAATGTGTTAAATGTTCAAAACAGAAGCAAAGGGCCTGGCCCAGGAATTTGCTGAGCACTTGTTCCTGCTGCTCTTAGAAGCAATGGGAATTTGGCAGAGAACTTGAATATAAAATGCTCCAGTTCCTCTGAAGCTGCTGGGATTTTTGCTGTTGGAGCTAGAGAACTTCTCAAGGAAAGTGAAGTGATCTTAAATTTGAGTCTATGAATTCCCATCAACTTCTAGTCATGTACAAATACAAATTTCAGCCACAGAAAAGCCTAACTAGGAGGGAAAGAGTAGGGATAGGAGTGCCATTTTGACTTCTAGTTTCATAGACTGTTACCTACAGACAGGCTACAGGGCCACTGATTTTTCAGTCTGTGTGGAGTTTATGACTGTGCAGCAGCTTTTGCTGTGCAAAATGACCAGGCAGGTGCTAGCCATGAGCAAAGAGGTCAGAAAATGGTCTCCCACCCCATTTGATGAGTAACCCAACTCACATGATCCAGCACTTGGCTTTTGGAAGCATTGTATTTCTGAGCAATCGCATCAGCCACAGCATTTGTCCCCACAAACAATGTATTCCAATTATGAGAGCTGGAAAGAGAAAGAGACAAGTTCAAAGTCTTGCAGTTTTTTCTTCCACTGACATCTCTCTGTTCAATGGTCCCGGAAAAGAGCTTTCAAGACCACCATTAGTAACAAGGATAAGATGGAGGGAAATAAAGGTAGAACACCCTTAGAGAATGGACAGGATGAGGGAGACATGACTGGTGAGCAAACAAAGGCAGAGATGCTGGCACCTTAGCTCTTCTTCCCTAGCAGGTGAGTGGCCAAAGCTATACAGTTATAGCTGGAAGCTGGCTCAGAGGAACATGGTTTTTTTTCCATATGGTTTCCTAAAAGCACAAATCCTGTGCAAGCAAAGTTGCATTCCTTGCTCATAAGGTCTGAAAATATTGTCAATTTTCAAACCAATCTGTTAGAAAGATAACTCCTGCAAGTTTTAGAATACAGGTGACCAAGGGGATGAGAAAGACATAACTGATTTGTAGCCACTACCCTGAAGAGTTACAGCATAAGATCAATTTTTTATTAGGCGCCAGAAAAATTCATACACAAAGCCAATGAAAACCACGTTTCTTTCCATATATACTACTTGCTGAACTACTAGAGCTACTTGGAAAGAGAAATTAAGTAGGTAAGAGGTAAAGGAAACAGAAAGCTGCATAACAAATTCTCTACTGACTTTGGTGATCTATACAGTCCCTACAAAGATGCATTCTGGCCATCTGGTAATTTGGCAGGTTGTGTTGTCTTACCCTGCTACAAGACACCTCCGTACCTGGCACTGCTGGCTTTGTCCTTGGCCTCCTTCTGCTTTTTGTAGGAGGAAGATTCTTCTGCATCAATATCTTCAATTTTTTCCTTTTTGATTGTGGAGGGTAAAAGATGCATCATTCTGCCCTAGAAGAAAAGATGGAAATCAGAATCACAGAACTGAAGTAGTTGGAAGGGATTTCTAGAGATCTTTGAGTCCAACCTCTCTGCTAAAGCAGGTTCCCTATAGTAGGTCGCACAGGTAGGTGTCCAGCTGGGTCTTGAATATCTCCAAAGAGGGAGACTCCACAACCTCTCTGGGCAGCCTGCTCCAGTGCTCTACCACCCTCACTTTAAAGTTGTTCTTCAAGTTCTTCTTGTTCTTCATTGCTGTTTCAGTTTTTGACCCTTGCTCCATGTCTTATAACTACACACCACTGAAAAGAGTCTGCCCTCATCCAACTGACACCTGCACTTCAGATATTTATAAACACTGATCTGAAGCTCTAAAATAATTCACAGAAGTTCATGAACTAAGCAGAGGAAAGAAACTTTCAGGCATTTCTCTCAGTCAAGCGAACTAGGTGGAAGTAGGTAACCTTCCTTCCTAGAGAAGGCATACTGCAGCTAAGAGTAACCATACAAAGCATGACAGACTCAGACCTCGGTATCTGTGAAACTGTTCAAACCAGACAGCTCTGCCAGAGGCAGTTGTGTTCCCAGATAGTAAAGCAGAATTGACTCTACCCCTTAGCACCTAGAGGAATTCTGCTCAGCAACACGTAGGAGCAAACACCTGTCTGCTTCACTAATAACCACCTTTACCAGGTAGGCTGATAGCATATGAGATTCAGACACTGTACCTGAAACACCTGCCCATCCATTTCTGCATAGGCCTTCACTGCATGTTCAGGAATCATGTAGGTGATAAAAGCAAATCCTTTGGGTTTCTTTGTCAGTCTGTCGATAGGGAAATGGATCTCTGAGAGGGGCCCTGCAAGAGAAAAGGCCTTTCTGTGTGAGATCACTTACGCAGCCACCACACTCCCCAGCAGCACTCTGAACAGGCATCCCCTGATCGCAGCCAGGAAAGGAGCCAGAGAGAGAACAGCAGCTCTGAACATTGCAGGAAGGTATGTGATGAGCCATGAGTCTGGGTGAGGAGCCACTGGCTGTAGACCAACAGAGGGGGCCCAGCAATAGCACTCAAAGTCCAGATACGTTGTAGCACACATGGCTTTGTCTGCGAGACTGGAGATACGAGGAATGAGGGCAGATGCATACACAGCATACTCTAAGCTAAATGGTACAGCATCAGTTTCAATACCAAGCAGCTGCATGCTGTCACACCAGGCAGTGAAGATGATTTGAGTCTATGTCTGACAGGTGTGAGATGCACAGATTCATACGTCCATTCCCACCCAGCAAACCTCTGCTTGCAAGGAGACATAGCTGTAGTACTGGGACTTGCAGTGCAAGTACATACCATACTTGGAAAAGATCTTCTCCAAGTCCTCCTCAGTGCTAGTAAAAGGAAGATTTCTGACAAAGAGTCTCCCTGATTCAGACAAGTCTTCCTCTTCCTCATCATCCCTCTTCATTCGTTGCCAAGGCTGGTCATGAGTTTTTGCTGTAATGGTTTCTTTTGGGGTATTCTCACATCGGGATACCTCAACATATCGCCCACCTAGTCAACAAACATACACAGGCACATTAGATGCTTCCTGAGGCCGTGAGCTATCAATATCAATGTGTTAAGAGTCTAGGCTTACAGCAGCAACAAAAGCAATCACAATTCAAAAGAACTGAGTAGAATTCTGTCTGATTGAATAAAAGAATGATAGTTGCAAGAGATTAGCAGAACGTTTGCTAGTCATCTTCAGACTCCTTTCCCTTCAGACAGCTTCAATCCTGATTCTGTCAACCTCATCCACAGGCTTCTAAGTGTATGTTCCCATCCTCCATGGGATTTTTTCCAAGTATAAGTAGCTTCACTAAGGACTTCACTAAGAATGGGTTGCAAATGCAGGCTTGGAGAATCATTTGTACAAATCCCCTGCACTATCCCAACTTGATTTTTACAGTATCATTTTTTACCAAAAAAAAAGATAACGTCGGACACATGACAAATATCAAGAGCCAAAGAAGAGCACACACAGGTCAGCCACTCTAAGCTGCTCCTGATGGCACTTACATGGCAACTGGTTATCCCACAACAGCTGTGCAGAGGAAACCTCCCCCACCATTTGCCTGGAAGAAACTAAAGCAATGGGAGATTCTTTCACAGGGAGCACTTTAACACCTGAGCACTCTGCCATTGACATCAGAACAAGAAGGAATAAACAGCACTTACCTATGTATTCTTTTTTCCGCTTCAAGGCCCTTTGCACTTCTGCCTCACTCTTCAAGTCAACAAAGATATAACCTTGGAGGAAGCAAAGGTTCAGCTGAGCATCATGTGAGGAAACACAGTCACTAATAGGCTAATTAAGGGTGAATCAGGCTTTTTAAAATACAGATTCCTACGGATAAGGCATTCAGGTCCCACTAAATTTTCAATCCAGCCTGAAAATGGCTGTGGCAGATTGGAAGGCTGCCTCTTAATAGCTCATTCTCTATGTACAAACTGAACAAGCCTGACTTAAGAGCTGAAGTAGGCTTTCCACAGGTGCCTTCAAGAGCAAAGAAATGGTGCATCTGCTTCTAGGCTATGAAAGGAAAGCACATAACTAAGTTCCCTGTCAGCTCTAAGGACCTGCACCTTCTGATGGGTACTTCCAGTAGTCACAGCCAGCCACGAGAGCACCCTGGCTAAAGGTAGATCTGCAGCAGCAGCTTTTCCCAAAGGAAGGAACCTTGGCATGGTTTGGGAAGTTTAGGAAAGCTTCAAAGACAAACCAAAGAAAAGGCTCCTGCTACTGTAATGCTGCTGCATTACTCTAAGGGAGTACAGCCAACATTACTCTGTCCACAGCATCCTATGGCCAGCAACTAGGGCAGGTGAGCTGCAAAGTCACAGAAAGGTCAGTAAGAATCGGGACACAGGCCAGTAATGTAGAACTACAGATGGAAAGAGCAAAGGTGTGATTGAGAGGTCATCTGACTCATAGAGCCAACTCTCTTCCACAAATACACATTACCTGTATTTTTCCCCTGGGCATTTTTTCCTATCCGGATTGCCAGTGGCTTCAAAGGTGAGAAGAATTCTCGAATCTTTTGCTGCAGAAAGAATAAGAATTGCTTAAATGAGCTACTGGATACAGAAAGCGGGCACCAGACAACCTTTTCTTAAAGAAGCACCATAAAAACACCATGTGTAATATATGTAGCTCACTCCAAAAGTAATGCCTCCTATTTATTTCTATGAAAGCTACCACAGATACAAAGAGCATCGTAATATTATCTGATAGAGACAGTTTTCAGCTACAAAATACTATTTTTCAACATAGTCAATATGTATGGGAACTGCTGAATCACGGCCTGAACCTCTGACTGACTACCTGAATCAGCAATGGGAGCACAGGTGAAGGTAATTCACCTGTGCTACCAGAAGGGGTGGAGCCTGGCTCCACCTCTCCTAGATCCCATTT
>JAOWBP010050981.1:0-17091 GCA_028571105.1 Tragopan temminckii | reverse complement strand
GTCCGTCCTCTACCCGGCAGCGCTTTGGCTCCGCTCCCTCAGGAAGCTCCTGCTACTGAGAGCTAACCTGCGTGGCGATCATCGATATCTACACATAGGACTTACGTTTGTAGGATGGTGCATGCAAAAACAGAAGCAGGGTGTTTTTTTTTCCTTCTAGTTGATGCAAATGAAGACAATGTTTGCAAGTCTTAATTAAAAGCAACACCGCAAAGCATCAGGTCCAAAGTTGATTCTGTCACTCCTCTCCACTGAGCTGCATTTCCCACCTCAGCACTGTCTCCCACTCCACAGGCAGAACCAGCCGAGGATTCGGGTACTTTCTAACACATGAGCTGGAGAGACACCCAGCCTCCTCCCAGCACAGCAGCTGCACCTCACCATGAGAAAGGTGCCTTAAGCTTTTCCTGAGGAGACAGAACTAGGTGAAGGCCTGAAGGAAGACTTGAGTCTCAAAGAAAGCCTTGCTACAAAGAGCAGAGCAAGCGACCCGGCCCCCGTGGGGATCAATACAACACCCATTAATAAAGGCAGGATGGGAAGATGTGGGAAGAAACATTGGTTCTTTTGGTTTTCACCTGTACTGGCTGCACTGTTACAGCAAGAGGCAACCCTGAAATGGTTATGTCACTGAAGTCATCAAAAACGTACCCAAAAGATATACCTTGTTTCACCAAGGAAGTGTGACACTCCTACAGAAGTACCATACTCCTGTCCTTCAGGATAAGGGAAAGGATATAGCGCACAAGTAAGCTTAGTGCACATTTTATTGCAGACAGGTCACAATTTCATCAGTTAAATAAGGCAAAATGAGTAATCTTCAGCCAGGCAAAACAACTTATCAGAAGGGTTTTGTTACACCTTCTTTAACTAAGATGGTCTGACTGACTGAAGCATATCCAGCCATTCAGTTTTTTACTGCACCAATATAATCAGATTTTTATTGTTTTTTTTTTTTTTTAATGAAAACCTTTGGTAAAGTACAAATATGTATTTAAGACATAGGATCAATGTGCTATTCTTATCGTGCTGGGAAAAATAAGTATAGCTCTATAACTGCTGTGACACCTAGCAGAGGTTTAATTAAAGAGTTTTAAAATAAACTTTTAAAGCAAATCTAAAAGAAACATACTAAGTTCAATGTCCCAAACATACTTAACAATGAGCAGAAGACCGGTTGTTCCACAGGCATTCTAAATTAGCAATAATCAATTAGTCCACATATCCTTTGTCCAGCCTTTACATATTCCAAAATGGAATGTAATTTTTTTTTCAAACCAAGACTTCTGAATTTTCATATTCATACAGTATTTAAGAAATGTCTATTCCACCATATAAAAAAACTTTAATGTACTAAAAAGTTAAAAACAAAAAGAAAATGACAAGCTAAAAGTAGAAAAATACATTGTAAAACATTTATATTTTGCTCCTTACACTGATTGAGATGTAATGAAATATTTTAGATTTGATCATTTTAATAAATTCATGGCATTTCAGATGTGAACAGTTATCCACTCAGCAGTCACTGGTTACCCCTTAACTAGCATCCAGTAGGGATGTCTGGCCATCACCAGCATCCAGCATATTTTAAGTTTCTAGAAATCAAGTATAGACATAAAGCTTTATGATTACTAGAAGAGTTCAAAAACAATAGAAGTATTCTAAGTTAGGTTTGAAAGACAGTCAGCATCCCTCTTTTGTATAGCAATTGGCCAAACTTTTGTAAGGAAGGACCTTGAGGATTTAGGCTGCCCTAAGCATACAGCAAGAGCCTATATTGGGGAAAGAGACAGTCCTAGCACTTCAATTTCTTTTTGCCTTCTTGCATGTAATGTATCCCTAGAATTCACATGAACCTTGATACTGAAAAAACAGAGATGGTGAGAAAATTTGGAAAAGAGGTATTATCTAATAAATATCAAAAATAATACATTTGACACATAACGAACAGTTTTAAGCTCTCATTGTTATGATTTTGTTTTCTCATATAGTATAAATCTGTGTTGCAGGCAGACCTGCCTCTGACCAGCAGGTGGTGCTGATCTCAAAGCAATAACATCATCCTCTAACCTCCCCTCCCTACACTTTAAAAAATATATACATTTTTTCATTTGGGAAATGCATTCGCAGCATCTCCCTATCATTGTTACCACTAGGGCAGGAAACTACTTTTACAGAGCTTGTCTGGTTTAGACATAACACTGCAAATGTGGTATAAACAAATTAGTGGAAGGTGTGTATGTAACACTATTGAGAAGAGCTCTTTTAAAACTCGTATTAGAGGAAAAACAGATTCCACTTCAAACAGACATTTGTTATTACTATTAAAACCTAACTCATATACATGCGTGTATAAATACATCCACCCATGCATTCAAACCCAAGCATGTAGCACTGTCAGTGGTTGCTTGTAAAACTGCTTAGATTTATACAAACTACAGCTAATTTGCCTTCTCACTTTAGGACTGAGATATAAACCAGCTTTTACACTCTGGCACTCTCCTGATCAATTTTGCAGTGCACGACGGTCTTCTGTCTAACTCCAGATGCCGTCCGTGTTTCCTAGACAGCAACAATGTTCTGCGCCTGTGAGGTCTATGAGAGTATCAGCTCTGTTTTGTGCATAACAAATTCTAAGAGTCAATTGTCCCCATTGGCACTTAAGACTGAAAAGGGTTGCAGGAATTGCTACTAAAGCGTAATGACCGTCCCATCCTCCTCAATTCCTCCTCGGGGAATAACCAGACTGTGCCTGGGATCAGTTTTTAAGGAACTGAGTAGTTTGTGGATGCTGCCGTTGCTTTCTCGGCCAGAGTTGTTGTTGAGCACCAGGTCCCTTTGAAGTCTGTGGCTAAGGCTGCTGCCATTGATTCGAGAGAGGCTACTGGAAGTAAGGCTGTGCAGTTTGGGAATGTGCTGTGGCTCCAGACCGCCCTCGATGACAATGTCAGCCTCTTCGTCACTCTCCATTTCATCAGGGTGGAAGTTCTGCAGTACGTGGGACGTAGGCAAGCTGTGGTGACTAGCAGTGCTGTCTGTAGACTGCCCAGAGCTACCAGACATCCTACTGCTCCGAATAATATTGTTCCTCTGGTTTGCTGGTTTGACTGTGATAATAAGGTTATGGCTGTTAGCAATCATCATGTCTGTGACTTGATCGAGAGTCTTTCCTGCTACTTCAATGCCGTTAACTTCCAGGACTTCATCATTTACAGCCAACAAGCCTGTGCTCTCCGCTAAGCCTCCAGGAACCATACGAGAGATGAAGATACCAGGTACTTTTTCCAGCCCATGAGGAGTAACCCTTACACTGGTGCCATCGCGTATGTAAAATCCTAAAGGTTTCTCACACCCGTGTCGATACAGCCTCACTCTCCTGTGTGTTTCAGGAAGAATGTCCACATCAATTATGGAAGACACGGGCCTAAAATCGTGAGGCATGCTAATATTAATGTGAGGACGCCGGCGGAGGTTGTCGTTGCGGAGTGTCACCAGAGCCTTCTTCTTCCTTGACAGTGTGTTGGTCCCAAAATTACTGTAGTCCACTTCATCTGAAAGATAAAACATACCACTGTATCAGACACAGAATCATTCAAACTGCAGAGCGTTTTCCCTCCTAACTCTGTTTCAATGAAGCTGTACTCCTAATAATATGGAAGAAATCAAATTCTTCTGCTTACCCTAACCTTTGTTTAAGTCCATCGACACATCATTCAGAATGAATTAGCTGTTTCCAGTGCCTTATCCATATTTCTTCCACATTCTGAGGAAGGAGACTTCTGATTCCGTACTCCTGTATGGAATGCAATTACTTGCAGCTGCAAGCCTGATACACCTTCTTATATGACACCATATTTTCAGAGTTAGATAGTAATTTTATACATATATGTCAAATGGGGAAAAATGTGTATACAATTCCTAATCTAGAAGTCTGAATCAAAGAATATTTTAATATCCATCACACCATTAACTGATAGCAGACCTCAAGCACAAACATAAAAGCAGGATATGAGAGAGTAGCTGGGTATATATTTTTAGCCTAGCCTTTTTCACTGAGGGATTTATGTTAATATGCATCTATCAATGCTGCACTCTTCTCTTTGGAATATTTTAATTTCTGAAGAATCTGACAGAAACAGAAAGTGCTAAAGTGTCAAATTCCAAAAAAAAAAAAGATTTTGTGGAAGTAAGGTGCCAAGCAGAATAGAAGAGGGGAGCGAGAAAGTGCCCCGTTGCATAGTCCATACGCTGAGGAACACAGAACACATGGGCTTGCACAAACCCTCCCACCCTTGAGAAAGACCCAGAGGAAAACAGCCTTTGTTAGATCTACTGCAGAAGTTCAAATACTTTGGTCTCTGTCAATGTATTCAATGTATCTCCAGGGCACGTGCGAAGTGATCTACTTTGAACCAGCTGAACAATATGCAAATGCTCACTGACACGTTATTCCATGTAAGAAACTCATTTTGTGCTTCGCAAAAAATACCTAAATATTCATGAATTATCTAGTGGAAAAAAAATGTGCCATTGCAGTTCACATTAAAAATACTGTGCATACTTTGAACATGAAGCACAATACTAGCTGGAAAAGCATTTTAACAGGGGTTTAAACATGCTAACACTATTCAGATAAAAACGAACAGACTTTCAGTTTACTGTTGAAGACAAGCAGTAAAATACATTAGTACGATTAGTTTACAGAAGTGTGGTGAAGCTTTTGCTCATATAAGTTAATCCTGCATAACAATGCTTGAGAAAGTAAAATAATATCTCTAGCCAATAAAGTTTGAAAAAAGCATGCTACCGAGGCAGACTTTACCCCAGACTTTCATTTTAAGATGGTAAAGTTAAAAATTACATGCAAGTTTGTGTTTGAGACTGTCTCTCGTACCACCGGAAAACTAAACTCAAACCAAAAGCTGCATGTCATTAAGACTCAGAAAGTCAGTCTGGTGACTGCAGTTCATTGCACTGCAGGTAAAATGAAACATGCCCCAGTCATCCCCCTCTCTGCTGACAATACCCACGTAGCTGTTCTCTGCACCTCTGTATATGATTATTAAGGCTGAATGAGTAAGACTGGCCTGCAAGCATTCTACCAGATCAGATGACTTCTTGACAAGAGTTTTATTCTCCTTAAAATAACGAGAACAACCTAGAGTTAACTCTCACAACATTCAAGCTTATCATAATTGAGTATTAATGTCACAGGTAAACCAGAGAAGCACAACGGTCCATCTGACCACGTGCAGGTGGGACACGTTTGAATTCGCTTCTTTCGGCTGAACAATGAAGGCAATGACAAAAAGAAGTCCTTATTTTGCTTTTATGACCTCCTCACCTGTGCTGAGCCCACTAATCCGTCTCCCCAGATGACTGCCAGCATTCCTGACCTCTGGGCAACTTCAAAATAACCATCACCACTAATAATACAGAGCCCAGTTTGCCACAAAAATGCTCATTTTCTTCCAAACATGAACCAGGCAGAGGGAGAGATTGCAAGTTATGCTGTGTTGGATTACTGACCATTTTTTAAATTCAAGTATTTCAGGGCTGGAAAAGGTTAAAAAATGAAGTCGGTGCACTGTTGACTGGATCTGTTTTTAAGACAGCATCAGGCATCAGTTTTTGATTCTGATTCTCAATGGGGTCACATCTGAGAAAGATGAAGATCCAATTTAAAAGGTAAAATTGTTAAAACCTATTGCAGGATGGAGAACAGGAGTTAATTTGGAGAGTTTTTAAAGAGAAAACAATAACACAATTAACTATTTTCTAGAAGAAATTCAAGTATGAAATACACATTCCCTGATAATACAGGGATTATTGCATTGCTTGTATTCAAGACGACTTGCTAGAACAAAACATCTTGTTGTGCTATTCCAAGCTTCTACTTTTGAAGCAGGAATAAAGCCAAGTATCCATACTGAAGTTTAACATCAGTTGTTGCTGGGGCAGCAGAAAGTCAATCTCAAGAAAAATTTCCTTCCTCACCAGAACTGGGAAAAGTCAGCCAAATATCATCGCCTTTTAGCAGCTACAGGGTGGTCAAACACTGGCCTGTTACTTCTTTCCAGTTATGAACTGTTCAGGTGGTATGCGTCAGACCAAAATGAAAACTACCTATCATTGCATAATTTACAACAACACGCTTTGAATGAAGGTCAGTTACTAGGTTTTGAATTTCTTCACCATGCAGGATTCCAAGCAAGAATGCCATTTTAGCTAACAAAATTGACTGATCCCAAGGAAGACAAGTACGCAGTATATAAACCAGACAGAGCTTTATTTCATGTTTCTCCTGCTGCAATATCAAGTCGTCCTTTTGCAGAATGAAGTCTACATAAATCTGTATGCACGCTGGCAGGACAAGTGCCATCAAATGGCATACCTAAGCAACACTTAGTATCTTGTATTTTACAGGGTGTCATGTTTTTCTATGTCTTGTATGTGGTCAGAGTGAAATGTGATGCACAGATGACAGCAGGAGAATTAACTTTTAGGTGCTGAGTACAGCCTCCATTCTTTACAATGTGGCAGACTGCACTGAGCATTCTCCTGTACAAAATACAGTGCAATTTCAGACACAGACATGCTGTGAACTGGATAATCATGGATAACCACTGAACTTTGATAGACTTAGATCTGAATTTTATTTGGGCCCATTATCTTCAATAGGAAGCAAATCATCTTGTTCACCTTTTTCTACAGGAAAAAAAAAAAACATTTACCACAGCTGGAGAAGGAATCATCAGCTCTCCAGCTCTGTCCTACATGTAAAGTACAGTCCAAAAAACCCTCTTTTTTTTTTCTGTAGGCACTGAATATTACTGCACCAATCCTCCACAAAAACTACATTTTTCAGAACATTCTGCTATCTGGCAATGACTTACGTAAAACTTTAAGTACTTTGGATGGCTGCATTCTTCCTGTTAATGTTTGTGCCTTTTTTACTTTTTTTTTTTGCCTGTCTCCTTTTTTTGAAATAGTTGTCACTACCTACTTACCCATCAGCACCTTTCTGGTAGGGAGCATATATGCTATACCTCTCTTCATATAGAAATACACTTGTGGTAAGTTTTCTTTATACCAGTGTTTTCTCACCTCAACTGGTGGAACTACCTCCACTTGTCCAGCAGCAGTAAAACCAATAAAGGAGGTTTTTGCTTTCAAGTATGGATACTTTACTAAATGAATTTCTTTTAAAACATATCTACAAAGTTACAGATGCCCACACCTTTGAGGTATTTACTCCTCCAACAATTCTGTTATCAACCCATGACTTACAAAATACATTATACCTTCTTCCTGGTTGCCGTTATGAATCCTATTCTTAAGTCACAGAGTACATCACAGCACAGCATACTTAAAGAGCTATTTATAAGGGTAAGAAAACTGCTTAGAGCATCTGGTTGTAGCCAAAAGAGTATTGTATTTCTTTAATTTACATGAAGGAAGAAATTATAGACCTTCTGAAAAAGCCACCAGGAGCACCACTCCCATTGCTTGGACAGCTGCTTTTCATAGGAGCTGCCTGCCAGATGAAATACCAAAGCTTAGCCAGATAAGATTGTATAAACAAGCTGAATTCCACAGAGAAGCAGACTGCCAGGCTCCTATAGGAACAGTTCATTTCAGAGTCCATTTTTTCAGTGTACATACACTCATGGCTCATTATTTCCTCTGGGAACTGTGGAACATTAGTTGACAGCTCTGGAAAGTACTTCAAAGACAAAATTACTTCCACTAGGGAGAGCAGCACTTCAGGCAGCTTGGGAAGGAGTCCAATGAGTCATTAATAGCGAAGGGTAACCCCTCAATCCAGCAGATCTCTATTACTGAACATTCAAATTTGCAGCAGTCATAAAACCATTTCAAGGGAACATGTCACGGTTAACCCTTCTACCTTTCCACATCCCCTCTACAGACACCGTCTGTGCTTTATATGAGTTGTATTCAGTGTCTATTCTCTCAGAAAGATCAAAGTCAGCCACATTTGTGAAAGCAATCAGACAACATATAAGCTGGCAGGCTCTCACTAGCCACTTGCAAACTGACCACATGCAAAGGGCTTTAAAGAGGAAACAGATATGAAGTGAACTATGGCTCAGGGAGCAGGAGTCCTGTGCCAATATCACTCATCAAGGAGCACTTAATGGGGAAAAAATAAGGTTATCTAAATGCTAACATAGCATTCCACATTACAGGAATATTAAAATCATCTATCTGCTGCCAGCAACCTCTGGAATACCAATCCAAAAAACACAGCAGGTAGAGCAGCTGTAGAAGCTATTCCATTAGAAGGTCAAGTAACACACTCAGGTGAGCATGCACACAAACATGCTTAACTACTCTCTTCCATCACATTGCTGTGTCAGTTCCTTGTGATACAACCTCATCAGCCTTTGGAAAACAACCTAAACATTATAGCTTAGGTGTGACATTCAGTGGGGCTTTGGAAGCACCAAGACCAAATGGGACAAGTTCAAATTAATGAGAGCATATTATTCTCACTACCTTAAATCTCAATTCATTTCTTTTTAAAATGATTTTTTTCACCACTTTTTGTAAGCCGTAAACAAAGTGACATTTTTGAAAACAAATATCACCAAATAACTGAGCTGGAAATAAAATCTGAGATCACCACCCTACTCTAGCCTAACCCCTATTAAACCGCTGTTCTGTGAGAAGCAACCTCCTACAGTGATTCAATATTAAAAAGGTAAATTCCCACTTAGATACTTCCCTATCTAGTAAGCATTCATTATCTGATTAGGATTAAAATCAAAGGAATACAAATGCACATCTCTACTCTCGACACGTTTATCAACTCAAAATATTCTGCTCTCATTCACGACAGCGAACATTATTTTTTCCTTAGCCTCGCATGTTACAGCAAGCAAAAGTATAATTGCATTAGGTGCAGGCTCTCTTTGCAGTGGCAGACACACATAAGAGATATTTCAAAGCCACTTGCATCAAGGATGGGGACAATCACGCTGGAATTTAATATGTAGCCTCCTGCACTTCTCTCTACTTGTCATCAGAGGCCACTGTTCCCTTGCTGAACCTCTTCCCTCCTTGGCAGAAGACTCTTCATGTTGGAACAGCAGTGCTGCTCCAAAGGAGCAGAAGCTGTTGCTCAACCTGTAAGTTTGTCCTTAATAACGAGAGGCTTTCGGAGGAAGAGGATGCTAACAAATGTAAGCAAGGGTCCAGGCCTGTACCTCTCTAAGTGATCCTCACCTCCTACAAGCCCTCACACAGCCCCCCCCTTAGTAAGCCAAAAAGCAACTCTCAGATTCCTTGTTTTGTAGGTGAAGTTGTGGCCTCCTGCTTGTTTGGGAGGCTTTTCAGTTGTTTTGCCAAGTCTGCTGTCATTATATCTGAGGTACATTCTCCTTAGATAACACATTCATCTTTACCAGAGTGGTCCTTGTTTGGGTTTCTTTTTCTCCCTAGGACAACGCTGCCAAGACAATCTTCATTTAAAGGAAGAAGATTATCAGGGTCCTCTTCCTCTTTAATTTTCATGTCCAATGACCCCTCTCCCCCTGCTTCCTTGCACAAGCCACATTATGCCAAAGATACAGTACTGCAGCAATAAAAAGTTGCAGGTTTTGAGTTTTGGCTTAATCATTTTTTAACCTGCAACAAAGATGTGGGACCTCTTCAGTTCCATCAGAAGATCAGGCAGTTGCTGTTGACTACTTGCTCCCTATACATTGGCAAAGGAAATATTTTATTTTCAAAATAAAATATCTACGCCCAATGCAAAACGAAAAACAAGCAAAAATGAAGAGGTCAAGCCAAAGTAACTCGTACTAAACTAAGAAAATAACAGTATCCACTGCTTTAATAAGACTCTTACTGCCTGTGAGTACTGAATGCGACTATTCCCCACCCGGTACCAGAAAAAATAGTTACTTTTGCACACTTTTGAAGTTTGGAAGAAAGGTAAACAGAGATTGAACCACAGAGCAAATTTGGGAAAATATCATTCTATTTTTCATAGCTAGGATATATGAAAAAACACAAAGTAATGAAAGAAGATCACCTAAGGATCACATTCATTCAAAATACAATCTTTATACATCTGACAAGGAAAAAAAAAAGTCTCCCAGGAGTCTCTAAAGAAACTGCAAATGAAGCTTGGAAAGGCACCATGACAGGGAGCATAAAATAAAGGTAGTCCATATGTCCAATGAAAACCTTTTGGGGAGCTGCAGTACTGAACCTGGTCAGAACACCACCCTGAAGATACAGACCCTAAAACAGAACCTTTTCCTAATTTCAGGAATAGTGTCACCAGCAGCGAAGACCACCCCCTAAGCTCTGTGGAACAGGCAGCAGAGGAGAGACACTGGGCAGGCAGGACCTTCGTCACCCAGCTAGTGCAGCCTGCAGCTTGCCCAAGGGAAACCAAATTTAGCATGCTGTTAGGCTCTCCCTCTTGCTTTCTGCCACCTGCCACAGCGCTCTATTCATTCCAGAGTCATCCTCCTTCCATGGCTCCAGGCAAAACTGACAGCAGACAAGAATTGTCTATTATACTGCATGCAGGTAACTGCTAATCACGTTTTTGCAGCATACATAGCTTGTTTTCCTGTTTGGAAGGAAAAGAGATCCCAGAGCTGGGAACATCAGCTTTGGAGGCAGTGTACCTACCGACCTCCCTGGTGTCTGCGGCTCAGCTACTAAATTTACTGGGTTTCATCTCCTTCCCTGCCCCACTACAATTCTTGCTTACTTAAGAGAAAGATTTTTTTTCTAGTTAAAAAAAAGAAAAAACCACAATACTGCCAGGACAAGCCCTTTTTAAAAGGCTGAAACAGCTCACAACCACAGCAATGGGGTCATTCAACTGCTGCAAACATCAGATCTGTGAAATATAAGGGTACTATCAAGAAGAATTACTGCAGTATAGGAAAGTCTCTTTCTCATGCATTCTTTTGCTGACTAACACCTTATTCACCCCAAGCTAGTTGAGACAGGCAGGCTAGGAAGCACCTTATACTTCTAAATCCCCATAAAAAATAACTGGAAATAAAAAACAAAACAATACCCAAACTGTGGAGAGAAACTGGTATTTAATGAAGATTTAAGACTCAAAGGAATAAATGGCACTCTCTTCTGCACTCATTGTTCTGGATGATATTAAAAAGTCACCAGCTCATTTTATTAGGGAAGAGTAAGTTTTCACACAGTTTATATTCTTCTAGGACTAATTTTCTCTCGCTAAAAAAAGAAACAAAAGGACACAATCATATTTTTATAGCTTAACTGTCAAGATGTGTTAATACCACATACACCCTGCACTGGAGGGGAGGCAGAAAAAGCATGTACATTGCTTTACAAAGCACTTTGCTGGTTCCTGCCTCCAAGTCGGCAGATCGTAAACACAATCCAGATTCTGCCTCTTATCATGGAATTAAAAAGGTTTCAAAACAAGCGTGGCACAAGACATTTATTACAGCACCTGCCTGTCAAGTCACGACCCTGCAGATCAGCCAACAGGCTCCCTGCCTGCCCAGCTTGGGCCTCCACAGCAATGCCCTCCCAGCCTTGCCTCTGGGCACCTCGAAGCACTGCTGGTATGAAGCAAAGAGCTGCAGACAAAGGCTGCCCTCTTTACTGGGTACCACTCGTGAAGCTGACCAGCCAGCTGCTAGGAGAGTCCAGGCCCTCAGTCCCAGGCCACGGAGGTGCTGAAACAGGTCAGCCTTAGGAACAAGAGATCCTCACCTCCTCATGTAGGGGATCACCAAGAGGTACCCAGAGTTACAACCCCCCTTGCTGTGGGCAGGGTTGCCAACCACAATATATAGCTTGCATGTCTGAAGGCAAAATCAATTTGTTAAAGTTCTACCGTCAGCTTAAAGGATGAGGGAAATCCCAGCAGAAGAACCAGCTGTGTGGAGTTCCTGACTGAATGATTGCTCCAGTATCATTTTTACAACACTGTAGTCCTTCCTCTGTGACAGGCTAGGGCTCCAAGCCCAACTGTGTAGACAAACTAACGAAAGGCTGCAGCTTGGGCAAATTCACACCAGAGAGGACTCTTGCAAGCAAGGCAGAACAGAGAGTATTGTTCAATTGCCCAGCATCAGTGGGTTTTAGCAGAACTAGTGTGCTTGAGGGGTATGGCCCTCAGACCACCACTATCCCAACTGCAAAGCTTTTCTTCTAGAATATCAAGCACTGTTTGGTAACACCGAAGCAAGGAAGAAAAAACAACACAAATACACTAATGTTTTGTAAGTGGTGCAAATTTGGCTTCTTCCTTTAAGCAGTTTTTGAGACGCCCCATCATTATTTAGGTGTGGTAAACTAGTGGCTCTTGTACTTTTTTCCTTAAAACAGGGTTTCTCCCTATGAGCACATGATACAAACAAGGGAGTGGCAGACAGGAAGTGATTGTTCAGAAATTAAAGGATTAGATCAGGCTCCGTGATATCAGAACACAGCATGAAACACGGCAAGCGAAGCTGACATTTACTGGTTCAGATGCAAGAAAGCATTTTCTCTGGTTACCAAACCAAGCCCTGGGCCTCCTGCAAGTACTCTGTCTCCTTAACGAACATGAATGCTGGCAGCTGCTAGCATCGATACACCTCCCAAGGAGCACACAGGTTATTCCTTGCATTCCATCAGCAGCGCCATACCACACACTGCAGCACAGACCGCCTGCTTCTAGCCAAGCCAGTTTTCTGAATGGGAGTGCAGCCATGCCAGCAGCAGCAAGTTTCTCACGATTTGCCTGGCACAGAGGCACCAACACCACTCTGTGCTAGCAATGCTATCCTGTTGCTACACAGCAGAGTTTGCCAATGCCACTCTTGGGTATAGCACCCGCTATTCCTGACACTGGGAATTCCCTTCACAACCTCAGTTTTCCTGTTACACAGGCAGTAAGACTGAGTCATTGCCAAGCTTGCTTGCTAAATTATATCATTAGGGTGGGGGTGCAGTCGTGTACCTAAAAGAGGATACAGCATTCACAGCCTGAGCCCTCCTTCAGGTGAAGGGCACAGGCTATGCTGGCTTTTCCCATGCCTGAAAAAACTGAGCTGTGGCCAGACCAGACATGCAGCTCTTCAGTGCACGCAATGTGATTTAGAGCACTGTAAATTCTAGAAGAGTCACCTTATAGTAAAGGCATCCTGCATGAGAAGTCAAATTACAAGAAGCACTTCTAATTGGTGGATCCTGAAGGGCTAAAAATAAAAGTGTGCTGTTCACAAGAGACTCTGCTCCCATCCCACTGGTTAAGCTAAAAACCTGGAGAATACATCAGAGGTTACGCAAAGCCCAGCAGCTCTGGGAAGGAAGGAGGAGGGATTTGTACTGTTCAAAGGCAGAAAAGAACAGATGCAGCATGTTAGATCTTAGTTTCATTATACTGCATAGCTTGCTTCCAAGAATGCTTTCAACACAAGTATTCCCCAGTACAACAAACTGACTCGGACAGGCTTCAATACGAGCTGTGTCCTTGCCCAGAGACACTGAACTGCTCCTATTAACTTCAGCTCACGACTTCCCACCTCTTATCCTGACAACTTCCTCTGCCTTCAGCCTCCTGGGTTACAGCCACAGACATACAGCTCACATCCTCACCCCCTAAACAGAACAAAAATGACTACAACCCCTCTATTTTCTTCTGACAAGAGCCCACTGTTCCTTTTCAAGCCTTTCCTCGCCTCATTCTCTTAAATTGCTAGACAGCATCAGGAATTGGCAAGCCCTTTAATAGTAAGATCAGGCAGTTATTACTAAATCCATACTAAATTCCCACAGCACGAGCCAAATGGTGACCAAGACAATTTTTATTTGATGATGTATCCCATCTTCAGGAAGAAACAGTTCCAAGGACAAAGGAAGTGGAGACTAATAGTTACATAAAGACAGAGTTACATAAAACAAAAATACTGGTTCACAGGTTGATGCCATCACTGTACATTTTTTCTCTGAGTAGGCAGCAGGGAAGAAATACGAACACTCAGCACTGAGTTGTGTTGTATTCACATACATTTGTTAGCACGTTAGCTAACGAAGCAGCTTATTTGAAGCCTATCAGCTCTGCAAAGTTTTGTGGCTGCACTGTGGAGATCACCATTAGGAACCAGTATTTGCGCTGGGCAAACGTTCAGCCCAACAAATGTTGGAAAAACAACAGCCAAAAATGTGTAATGCAGAACCACTGCATTTTGTACATGACTCTCAGACACAGCACACCTTCTGCACAAACCAAAAACATCTGAGTGCTTCCTCCTGTTCTAAGCAGATAGAGCACCAGGAGACAGGTTTAACAGGTTTCAAAGTTAACGACACCTACCCTTGTCTCAGCAGATAACACCATGTTAGTACAGAGTGCTGCACAGGCAAAGGGGGGGGAACGACAACAGAAGTAGGAAAGAGATAACTTTACCTTTACCCATCCAGATCATGCTTATCATCTGCACAAGTACAGTGTTTCTTTCCAGGTGGATGTAATTTAACATCCAGATCAACACACAAACTACATGAGGGAACTCATCTGGCTTTGTCTGTATCACTTTACAGGAGTCAGGCCCTATCAAATGAAAAGGAATAACCCTGATCCTTTAGTCTCCATCTTTTAATATACAGATGCAGTACTGGAAGTTTAAGAAAGAAAATGGGGAAAAAGAACAAGACTGTGGCTATGAATCACTTGCTTGTCTGGGCAAGAAAGAAATCTGGAAAATCCTGATCCTCAGAATAACCAAAACGCACTGAAAGAGTAAGGCACTGAAGAGGAGTTGGGCATTATGGGTATCAAAAAGCCAGCCCGTGAAAGTGGGAGTCTGGCTTGTAGCATACATTTCTCCTAGAAAAGCACCACTGTGCTATTTGTTTTTATGCCTCTCATGTCAGATCAGTCAAAGGCCAACAAAGTAAACATGCCAGATTTCACATCAGCTGCTTGCCCAAACAACTGAGGAAGCCGTTTTAGCTGAGCTCTGCTCTTTAGCTAGCTTCAGATCATTGCGTTAATTAAAAAGTCCTGTTCTTGTGCTACACAGCCCACAGGAAGCGAGGAGGAGATGCCGAACTATGTAATAATGTCAGTCAACAGCTCCCAGCACTCTCACCACTGCCTTGCAGGGTGCAAGCACGGCATAGCTGGCTTGGAAGGCTGTGGGAGGACGCTGCGTAGGAGACTCGTCACACTGTGCAGCGCCAGCCTGAGCTCCTTCACAATGGGAGCTTTCTGTAGGAGTGCAACGAAGACTTGCCCAAAACTGCTGAACCCCCCAAGTGAAATGCCCTGACCAAGAGGCAGCCCCGCAGAAATGATTCCATCAACGAATGGCAGCTGCTAGCCGAGACATTAAAAGGGACGGGTGTGTCACCTTTGGGCTCATCTCAACACAGACAACTGCTGAACCCAGCAAGCAGGCAAAAACATTGCTATTGTCATCTCCAAGCTCAGATTTAAGAACTTCCATCCTAGAAGCACTACAAGAAATGAGTCGCTCTATATACCTTGGCAGTAGTTTGCAAGGCAGCAGGGAATATCCAGAAGGAAATAATGTCACCAACTGGTGAGGCAGCAGCTATATTTACCAGCTTAAACAAGTTTGTGTCTACGTACTTCTAGTTAAGTATGGCCAACAGCAAATCCCCCATTCAGAAGTCATAAAGCCTCCAATTTAGAAGCCATTTGCAGCTTACTATACCTGAAGACATCTTCAAAAGCCGTCCCAACTGCTGAAGAAGAATACAAGATGTTAGGATCACATACAGTACTGAGCACATTATTGCCCATGCCTCAATTCCGCAAGGTCTCTGGCAGAGGGAGACTCAGACAACAGATATGCATTCAGGGACTAGGTGACGTGGTTGCCACCTTGGACTCCATGCATCAGGAGGGAAGTGGGGAAGAGCTGGCCTGAGAGATCCTTCACAAACAGGAGCAAGGTATGGTGGTATGGGCCACACGCGGGATAGGAACCTCACACAAGAGGAACACCCCAACTCCTTCTCTGTACTGGCCAAAACCCAAACCAACTAAGTTTTGAGGGAGATATTGATAAATGAGACAGTGAGCAACAAAAGAAAACTGCTTATGTGCCAAGCAAGATGCTTAATGCTGTACCAGATGACAACTCCTCACCATCTAAAACTAAGAACAGAAAGCTAAGGGCTTTCAACATATCCCTTTAATGCATAACCTCTAAGCAATTGGCTTATTTGCTGCCTGTCTGATGAGAAGTGCTAAAAGAGTACAGCGGACTTAAGGAAGCCTTCCTTACTCCACTTCAAAGAAAAACCCTAATATGCCTTACTCATGTTTTGAGCTAGAAGTTTACTTTCCAGAATGGCTAATGGAGTGCATTAACTCCACCCTTGAAGCAGACACTAATGGAAGCAGCACAGAACCAGACTTAGGGAACAGCAGAGTTAGGACAAATGTCAGACAAAAGGCTGGCTAAGAAGCACTGGGAATAATACCAAGAACATCAGCTACTTGAGAAAAAGCATATTAATTGAGTGAGGTCCTTAAGCTGCTTTCCCTCTCTCTGTTTCTAACAGATCTATTATTCTCAGTCAATTTATACTTTCCAGAGTTATGCAAACTACCTTCATTACTAAAAATACTTCAAAAAGGATAAAAGCTGGACATTTGTATGAGCAAGGATCACATGCAACAACTGCACGTCTTTCAAGCAAGTGCCCTGCAAAAAATGAGGACGCAAACCCTTTCTACTACATTCATTCAGAAAGCAGGAGACAGCTTCTCTCTTTCTCCCTGTCTTAAGCAGTCTGCCTGCAGACAGTTTTAAAACTACATAAGTATCCTTTCAAGCCTTTTAAATTCTATTATTCAAAGTTTTTGGGATGCTTTCCTTAGGGCCTCAACTGGAAGAAGATAACCATCAACACATAATATTCCCTTCCTCCCCTGGAATTTATAGATGTCTCAGGTATCCATCAAAATGAAGTAGAACATTTTCATTAAGACACTTGTCCTAATCCTCATGTTTTATCCTTCTCCTTCACAGTATACACCTGTGCCCTATCAGCTGACGATGGTTAAATAGCAGAAATAAAAACGGCTTATAT
>JAOWBP010050979.1:0-17092 GCA_028571105.1 Tragopan temminckii | reverse complement strand
GGGAACCTGCTTTGGCAGGGGGGTTGGACTCGATGATCTCTGAGGTCCCTTCCAACCCCTACAATTCTGCGATTCTGATCATCACAGCTGCAGACACGACTGATGTCTGTTCAATGCTGTGTTCCCCACTTGCAGCCAGCAGCACTTTGCTGGAGGCACACTGAGCTGGGGTTGGGGACATCTCCCAAGATCCTGGTAGGACACATGACAAGCAGAGTAACCTACCACCTAATTCTGCGCAAATAAACTAGTATTTGCATCTTATTCTAAATGTCTGTATCATAAAACTTCAGCGGAAGTTAAACTAGGAAAAAAAAAAAAGCACTGAATCTTGATCTTCCCGCATTTTCTTATAAAACATAAACCTCTGCAAAAGGTAATGGAGAGCTGAACAACTTAGAAGCTGTACAATGCTAACAACACAGCACTCTGAGATTTCACTTTGAAGAGCTGTTTGAGTTACAGGCAGAATTAAAAGCAGCCAGAGCCCTACAAGGTTGCGGGTATCAGGGAATCATGTATCTGGTGTTGCCAGCTCATCTGTGTACCACAAATAAGGAACAGCAATGATATTCTTTGAACTGCTACATTTGAATTCCATCATTTATTTGTTGAGGGTCCTCACAAAAAAAATGCGGAAGCAAAGCAAATCTAAAGCATTCTTTCTAGATTGATTACACACAAGAAAAGGAAAACTAAACTCACGCCTGTCTTCCATTTCATTCAAGATGTAAGCCAGACAGGAGGTATTACTCACAATTCAGAGCACAATATTAGGATGTTGACCATGGCCAGTCAAAGTCTGACGTGTAAGAATAGAGCCATCAAATTCATTTCCTGGTCAAGATTCACAATCAAAATGAGAGATTTCTCAAAGGGAGGGTGAAACATGGGAACAGAGAAGAAACAGAGCCTTGGAAGTTGACTGCGCCTCTAAGTTCAATTGTCATGTAATTCCTCCAGAGGAAAGGGAGTGTTTGTGCATGACACAGCCAGCCAAACATGCAGGAGTCACATCCTGCCAAAGGGCTGCAGCTCCAGCACATTTGACCTAAGTGGACAGCTTTATTGGATTGCCAGGAACGCTACCCACCCTGCTGAAGATAGAGAGAACAAACACAAAATAAAAATAAACTGATTTACTTAAAAGAAGGCGTTAGTAGGATACTGCCTTCTTGGGGGCATGTTTGGGTCCCCAGCAAGCATCTCCAAGGATGTGTTCAATAGGTTTTTCCTCACAGTCACTTCAAAGCCCAGGGAGCACCCTTACATGCTGCTGTCATGCTGGAGACCAACCACAGTTCATCAGTATCATTAAGAGTGAGCAAACCCCAGTAAGGGCACAAAAGGAAAAATCTTTCCACACGCTCCAGGCTGCAGAGGGACTACTCACCATTTCCAGGGACTGAACTGCTGATCCTTCCATGTTCCCAGTCATGGATGTCCACCCAGATGCCCTTGCCACACCAAGAGAACGCTACAATCTCAATCAGTGTAACAAGCCATTTCTACATATAATACTGCTTCAAACCCTACATCCATTACCGTGTCTTCAAATGAATCTAAGGATAGGTTTGACTCACTTTGCAAAATCTGACTCATGCCTCTTGAGTATGGAAAAAAACAGTTTGCAGTTAACTCCTTTAGGCTGCAACCTCAATTGAATCTCAATGCACGTTTATTTAATTAACAGCCACATTATCAGTCCTCCAGTTCCCTATGCGTCTTGAGTACTGGAAGAGAAACTGGGAGAAAACAGTAAGCACAGATGGAGTTGAAATAGTTACCTTTTGCTGGGAGAGGAGTACCAGCCATACATGTTTGCTTTTTTTTTTTTTTTTGGAAGATAGTGTTTTAAAAAAATAATTAAAATGTATATTTCATTTTGCTAGACATAAGTTTTACTCTCCAAATCTAAAGGCAGGCAATCAGACTAAGGAATCAAGTCAATATTAGATGTTTGCTTAGCCAGTTCAGCTCCTGGATTCAAAGGCTAGGCTTTCCCTATTAAGCAAGTTTCACAAGATTATATCTCCTTTGATTTCTATGGAATGACTTAACTATTGTGACTCTGGATGGGCTCCAGTGAAGTTACTCTATATGTACAAAAGAAGGCCCAAATCTGTACAAACTGATTACACGATTGCAAAGTTCCCTTCTTTGTTCTTTTTACTGGTGTTCTTGGTTGTTTTTGTTTCCCTCTGATGGGATTTACACATACAGCTTTCACACATTGACTGTGCAAATACCGAAGCTCCAACAGCCAACAACAATAAAACACAAAGTTGTCTGCATTTTCAGATGTATTTCCTTAGTAGCTAGATACATTTAAGACCAGTTCATTTGAAATTATACAATTTGTAATGCCTGCATAAACAACAAATCCATCCTCAGGACATACTCAAAAGCCACTACATTAGTTTCTCCCAAGAATCAAAGCTGCACTCATGTTTCCTCCGAAAGCAGCAACTACTTAAGCAACTGAGTTATGACACTACTTGAAATTATTTACATTGAACTGCTGAACTGGTGATTCAATGTAAGCTCACAACTTCAAAATGCAAAGAATCTCCTAAGGAGGGGAATTCATTTATTTAAAAAAAAAACTAAGAATACATTCAAGATGAGTTAGATCTGTCTTAAGTGCTAGACACCTGGTTCAGTCACATCAGTGGATTTGAGGAATTTTGGATGTTACAGAAGTCCAGTAAATGCCAACATCATTTAGTAACATGGCTGTATCTTGAGAATCTGACTCTGATGCTTCTTACCACTTCAATGCCCAAAGAGAGGAAGAGTCCTCAAAAGACGTCTCCTGGATACTGCTTGCAAACACACAGAACACTTATTATCAGCCAAAACCCTTTATTAGCACCCTTGCTTACCTAGAGGGGATTAGTGAGGACACAAAACTTTTCAGGAGGACACAGCCAAATGGCAAGCAGCCACAGTCACAAGCTGCAGTGAGGTGAATTCTGACTAGATATAAGGAAAAAATTGTTCAGTGTGAAAATGAGCAAACTCTGGAAGAAGAGGCCAGAAAGGCTATCAACTCTCAGTCCTCGGGGATTTTCAATTAGTAAAAGCATTGAGCAGCTTCATCTAGCTTCATGCGCAGCCTTGCTTTGAACAGGAGGTTGATGACCTAAGAGTCAAGTGCAATTTATTTATATGGTTTAAAGAGACAACACAAACTGCTTCAAATACGTGCATCATGCTGCCGAGCTCTATTTGCAGGACTTCTGTGAAATGAGAGCACAGTAGTGTCATGACAGAGCACAAACTGTATAGACGAAGTGCACTTCCACCTGCTCTCCAGACTAAATAGGCCTCCCTTGAGCTAGGCTCCCATTGATCACCCTAACTCAGCACCTGGCCCCACCAAAAGATGCAAGAACTGTGTCCTGTAGGGCCTGGATTTCACCAGCATGAACTGTTACAAGAAAATAGGAAACATTTGGCAGCAATTTTGTCAGTTACTGTCATGAGAGACATAGATAGGGGGCATAAGGTCTGCTAGCTCACCTACCTGAATACTGATATGCATCGAGAGATCTTTCACACCCGTTGAAGAAAATCCTTCCACCTGGATTTTCTTGTGAGAAGGGAGTTTGTATTTCTATGAAGTCTGTCTTTGACAACAACAAAAAATAGCCAACGATTTCCCAGAAATCACTAGTTGAAACTACAGAACTGCACAATATCCCAACACAACAACCTTTACACTGCAAAACATGGATCGCATGGAAATGTGCTGATTCCATCAAAATGCTCTTTGAAAGGCAAGAAGTCTGTCCAACTTCCTGCCCGGCTGCCTGCCAGTCCTGGGGTGGATAGTCCAAGCTCTCCAATTCAAAATACAAAAATCGGATACAAGAAGACTCCCACAGGATGGGAATTCTGCTTCCTGTAGCTCTCTAATTAAAATAAATTCCTTAGAGGTGTGTATTTCAGGAAGAACAAGGATGGCTCTGGATTCAAACAGCAGGAATGGCTTCTCAAAAGCAGAAAGTGGTCAAGAAAATTTGTTGCGTTTCCACAGACAGATGCATTTCTAACATCACAGAAGGAAAAAAGAAGTGTCTCTGTCCAAATATGTGTGAGGGAAGACAACAGCAAGGAAATCCAGGCAGCAATAGGACTAATCAGATAGAGAATCCTTGTCTCGCCTCTTCTGCAGTGCGTATACATTTTCTCTATTTGATTTTAAAGAAGGTAATTTCTATTCATACTGCATAGTTTTTAATATCCCTAAACCAAAGCACAGCAGTGCTCAGTATCCATCCTTCAGGATGGATCCTCTGTTCCTAGTGACAGAATGTAGATGGCTGCCATGGTATAATCACAGTAAGGCCAATGCTGCAGCACAGAACAAAAATTCCAAAGAGTTTTGGTTTTTATGAGGTACTTCCTCAGCCCCACATCAGGGATCAATGCATTAATGATAAACCACAGCCTAACGCCTGCTCAAATTCACTTTTATTTTCAGCAGCAGCGGAACATTAGTCAAAATGCTTCTGGCTGCACCAAAGTAGATACTTGCTGTGCCTGACTGTCCACTGCTGCGGCAGATCCTCTGGTCTGAGGATGTGGAGTTCAGAAACACTGATGTACTTGGCATCATCTGTTTGCAAGGCAGAGCACAACACTGAGCCTGACAGAGTGCTGTCTGGTGACATAAACTGTATTTCCCTCCTCAGTAGACTACAGGTAAGGCATCTGTCCACGATGCACCAAGCTCCAGTTGGCTGTGTGTAAGATTAGATAACACTAACTTAAAGCAGCCCGCACAGGATTTTCAGGAACTCTTGCTTGCTACGTAAAATGAAAAAGGAAATGCCTCGTGCCAGACCACGTCCCTAACAGAATTGGAGATGCCACATACCCAATTGTTTCCTTAATCTAAAGCTGCTCACTGGATATTTGGACTAGGTAAATCCTACCTTCAGCAGTTGCAACACACATCAGTCAATCATACAATTTGAGAAAAAAAAACAGTCCAGTTATTCCTGTTGTGGGAAGACATGAGTGAGGAGGAAAAGGGATTTGTAATTAAGCTTAAGCCTGCAATGATATCAATTCAAGATTTATGCTGAAGTGCTTTAACAAGAGCAATTAAAATACTCACTAGTGACAGAAGAACTGAAGGAAACTACAAGGCAAGATCTCCAAGCTTATACAATAGATGAGGAATAGAACCAGGTTCCTTGGCTTTTGCAAACACGATGTTTCTAAAAAGTCCTACTTCGCACTGCAGCCACAAGGTCTTCCACACAGTTTAAAGAATTATTTCTGAGCTCCATTTCTGCAGATTTTTCCCTGATGTGATATCATCTCACCAGTCATTTTCCCCTCTATACAAAGAATAAAAGATTTAACAGTTTCAAATCAAAGAAAAGGGGACAAAATCCTAAATTTGAATATAATGACAAAATACTGCTCATGAACAACATTAAGACACGTATTTTAAAAGCCGTGTGAGGTATTTAAACTCTGATGTTACACTGATGGTAACAATAAACATCTAAACCTGTAAGAGTGATGGAAAATCTCTATGATTCATTTGCAACAGATAAACCCACTAAGTCATGCCATCTCCTCACTGCATCCTCTGTACCGAGTTCTATCATAGGAAGGCTGGTTTCATACCAAGAAGACAACCTGGCTCTGATGATCTCGTCTCTTCAAGAGCTTGCTGACTCCAAAAGGGTCCTAAGGTAGTTTTCCAGCCTGAACTGTTAGCTACCTTCTCTGGAGGACTGAACTAAGGAGAATGATATCCTGTGAAAGGGCAGGAGCCATGACACCACAGCAGCCTGGGTGACAGGGAAGGGGAAACCTTTCTTCTACAGAAGATAAGACAGACCTCAGTCCCACAGGAGAGATGCTGAAACAAATGGAAAGGAATGCACGCTCACCACTTCCTGTATCTATAACAATCTGGTGTTTTTACAAGACCCTTGTTTTTTCTTTTCCTGCTGTTATATTTCCTCCCCATTACCTCCGTGCAAGACTCAAAGCCCAAAGCAAACAGAACTGTGTGATAAATATGATCCATAAAACCGCAAGCTCAGGAATGCCAAATCAGTGATTTCAGAGCTCAAACCTAACAGCTTGCATCCCTTCAAGTCTAAATTCTGGAGCAGTGATTCCTCTCCCTCCATCCTATGACAGTGGAGAAGCACAGCACACGCAAGGCTCACCAACTCTTAGCAACTTTTCAAGTGAAAACAGGTTGTGACAACAATTTGTAGCAACTTCAGGGAAATCTTTTTCTAGCTAAGGGTCAAGGCTCTTAGACATATTTGGCAGGCTGTGGCCATATGTTAACAACTGTGTCAGTACTGTTCTTAATGTGAAAAAATAATACGATAGGCTGTATGAAACAGCTGTGAGTCATATATAGCCTTTTAGGATATATAGGTTCCCAACCCTGAGCTATAGAAACCAACCTCAGTTAGGGGAAAATAAAACCTAAACTAAGTCAGATAATGATTTGTTAATCTCTGAGTTTCATGTTAAGAAAAAATATTACCAATGCAAAAATAGTCAAATAAGGCTTTTTTTTTTTCAACCAGCATCTCCACAGAAAGAAGTTTAAAATCATCCTCTGCCCACTGCTCACTCTTACCAACATCAAGAGATCTACATGGAGGCAGCCTGCAAACAGAAGTAACAGTGTATTTAAGATGCTACCTTCCTCCATTCCTCCCTGGGTGTTTGTCGGCATGTGTTTGCAGAAGAGAGTTGAGGGAGGCATCAGTGAGCAACACTGCAAGTCAGATACCAAACTGCTCTATGAATGTACATTTTATTAGCTTCCAAAAGCACAAAAAATAAACTTTTGCATTAACTCCAGTTTTTAAATGAAAGTCCAAAACCAAGTATTTTATCTTGCTTATAAGGCAAGTCATTAGAAGAACAACAAAAAACAGATAATGGTGAAAGGTTTTGCTGCCAGTGTCTTCCCATTTCAAATGTCAGAAGTCTTCAGAAACCTGCAGGTTTTGAAGTATTAAGCAGACTGATTTAACAGACAGAGGTGAGGAAAGCAGGAATACATGCCATTTATCACTTAGCTTGATATATATCTGCTGGAAAGAAAGGAGAAAAGCTAAGAGAACCCTGCTTCCTGTAGGCAGGGAATCCAAAACTGCTTAACTGCCCATCATTCGAACCAATGAAGTGCACTCAGCACTACATAGCCATAGCTCCTATTCATGTGATATTGAAGCATAAAAATTTCCCAGTGTTAATGGTGGTGCCTGAATTTTGTGTTTGAAGCCATTATACCGCAGCCAACTCATAAAATGCAAATCTAGTAACTGGTCCTAGCTTGCTGCTCTATTTGTAAAGCACACATTAAACTTACAGGTACTTTCACATCTGACAAAAATTAAAAGTGCTCTTTTAAAAATACGGAGTGTTTGTATCTTTACAAGTCATCTAGAAGACTGCATTGTCAAATGAAGAGTTTCTTTTTGAATATTTACTGCCTGTGTTAATGGCTACTTCACACACGTCCAATAGCACTGACCTCTTAGTGGTTTGTCTCCTCCTGTGCCACACGCTAGTCAATCTCCTGAGAAGATGACAAATGCCTGATGAGGAAAATGGCTTTCCAGACCATTACTGGCAATACTCTTCTCTGCAAGCCATCCTTGTCATTCACTGTCCTCAGCCACCAGAGGGAATGGCACAACATTCCATGAAATCTGTCTGCCTGCACATGTGCAAGGAGTACGCTTTCTCCTGACGCCTGCTGTCAGACTTCTGAAAAGCTAAAATACCAATGTGTATTAAGTCTAAAGTAGGCACGCGTGTCCTCACTTCACAAGTAAAGATCACAGCTAAGAGTCCTTCTCAAAGGTACACAAGTTAGCTGAACGTGAGCTGCCAAGAAAGGGCTTCCCCAACACCCTGTCAATTTATCAGACCACCCCAGGTCTTGACATAACTGATCAATAGTTCAAAAGAGAACCATGACAATTAAGACTTCTGCCAACTCTAGAAGTGTGCATACACATGCACTCAGAAAAAACTGGTCACCAGTACTACCTTTTTTTCTAGAAGTCAACACAAAACATGGCGTTCTTGTTGAAATCCTACAGAGTTTAAGTAATTTTTAAGCCACCTTCAACTGAAGAATTTGTTCCCTACTGTGACTAACAGTAGCTACAAATACAAGAAAGACTATTCTGCATTATTACGAAGAACAAGCTTGAAAACCATAAGGTTTACACCTTGCCATAAAAGCATCTGATTAAAATGCTCTGATTATATGAAATTACAAATGAAAGGATCTTTTTTTCAAAACAAAGGTAAGAACAGATCTGATAAAAATGCTAAAAACCTTCAGGGAAGAGCAAAGTCTTATCTCCTATCCTAAGGCACTTAATGAGGATCAGGTACCCTAGATCTCAATTCTCAAGTACTTCTGAAGGAAACACAGAAGAACTAGCCCCAGAACTTAACTGTTCTCCTTAGTGCTAAGCTACTTCAAGGACAATTCCAGTATCTGACGTCCACTAAGAAAATATCAGAGAAACAACAGTATTTTGGAAAGTTACAGATTTTAAGACCAAGGTATTCTGTATTTCACAGTATAAGCTAGTGTTTTCATCCAAAGATCCTCCAGCTGTGCAGAATTTGGGCACACACACCTCTCCCTTGCGTTTGCACACATGATGCTCCCAATGAGCTACTTAATGGCCTGCCTTGGCAAACACGATAGACAGAACTTATTATGGGCCTCCTATCTGCTCCCAGTAACTAATTGCTGATTTTAAAAGTCTGCTCCAGCTGTCAGAAAGCCACAGAGATTATATAATGTTTGGCCACCCTCTGGAGACAGAGCAGGCATAACAAAATTTATCACCCTTGCATGTCTGATGGTTTATTAAATTGCAATCAACATCAATGACTTCAGCATTCATTTTGAATTTTTCCAACATATGAGCTTGCAGTTTCCAAACGATACTCTGATGGCAAACCCAAATAAATTCAAGCTGACAGCACAACAGACCACATACTGAAGCAGCTCACTATTGATGGACTTTCCATACATCTTCAGAACCTAAAAACCGCAAATGGCACTGACTGTAAGTAGATGTTAAAAACTATCCTGGATGAATCTTGTCTTACGATGCTATCCTCTGTGTCAAAAAGCCTGCTGTGCCCACCACACCATCCACCAGCCCTGTGTGCAAATGCTTAGGGAAATTAAAGCAGCCCTTAGCAATTTCATTACTAAACTAAGCATAAATTCCAGTAAGTTTTCTACTTTTTAAAATGAGGACCCATTTCAAATCACACCACAACTTTGTCCGCCTTTATCCAGCTAGGCATTTCTTAACATAGTTTAATATGGCACTCCAACAGAAAACTTACCATAAGTTACCAAGAGAAAACAGGATAATAAGGAGCCTAACAGTGGTTCACCAGGGCCAACATAGATGATTGTATTGACTGTAGTTTTCAGAATCCCTGACACGTATTGCAAGGAAAAAAAGTGACCCGCTTAAGAACTTTTCCATTTTTAACTCTGAGCACTCAGGGAATGCGCTAAGGAAACAATCATCCCACTGAATCATTTCAAGAATTTTACAGCCAGGAAGATTTATTACTGTAAAACAGGTCCTGGAAACAAGAATATTTGAAGAGACTCAATAACTATTAAATCAGTGTGGAAAACATGACGCTGGAGGAATTGCATATGCCTGACACATGTTCTACCACTTTTTCTTTTAATCCTTTTTCTTTTAAATAGAAAGTGCCTCTAAAAAGACGGTCTGCAAAACTGCCTACACTTTTAGACAAAAAAGACATAGATAGTAAAATTACATTCACACGACTAATAGAAAAATAATGAAGAACCGCACGACTGTTTGACAAATAGAAGGCATCAACAGTATCAAAATCTACCTTACAAACATACTCATCCCTTACTGAAAAAAACTGAGATGCGTTTTGCAGACACGGATCATTTGACTCAACAATACACAGAAAACCTCATACAATCTTTCAGTGAATTCACTTGTAAAGCCACCATGAAACCAAATTCAGAATAATACCAGGTTTTTTATTACAACTGCTGTGTAGATGTTTTTATCACATAGTACATGGTCTGGGCAAGACAGTTAAAAGCACACATCCCCAGCGTCTACTATAAGTGAGTCAGAAAGATGAGCTGTAAGGCTCGCTATCTGAAACACCACCAAAAAATGTCTTCCTTCATTGACCAAAATGGAATAAACTCCTGTGTTAGATTGCAAACACATGCAGTACTCCAAATAAACGTTATCAATATATTCAAAAATATTAATCAGTCTTAAAGGAAGTTCAAAATTTTCCTTACACCAGCTGGTACTATGGAGAACTTCACCACATTTTTGTGACCTCCAAACCCTTTCTCACCCTTCTTTCATATCTGTACGTTCCTCTGAATCCTCAAGTTTTATCAGAGATGACTTAAGATAAAGTGTTCCCCAAAAACCTCTTCTCTCCACATTTTTGGGCCACCAGGGCTCTAAGAAAAGCAATAATGAAATTACAGGACACAATCCTGAGCAGTATCTTGACACAGAAATGAGAAACTATCTACTAAATGCATCTCACCCTTAGCCACAAGACTTGAAACCAGCTAACTCAAAACAGCTCTACAAAATGCATGTACCTCACTGACACAGTCAAAGAAAGAAGGAAAACTAATAGTCTTCTCAATTTATGTTTTATGTATATGATCACACTAAGTAGTCTTTTTTGACTGACTTACTTTTCAAATTGTCCCTGGATGCTTGTATGACAACTCAGCCATCATTTCTTCCTCTGAAATACAAGAAAGAAAAGAAACACTGCTTTAAAAAAGTATTTGCTTGAACTGAAATTTCTCATTATATTGAGAACTAACTCTAGAAGCTTACTGTTTGCTTTTACTTAGTAATGGAAAAAAGTTCTGATGTACATATGAATTACTCCTGTTTGATCGCCAGAATATTTCTGCTACATGAAACTGCTCTACCAAGAGTCTGCCTTATGATATGTGCATAACGCCAAAGAACGTGGAGAATTCTCAACTCTGAAATAGAGTTTGCAAAAAAAAATTCCTCCTAGCCACAGATAAACTGACAGAAAAACGCAAAGCAGCATTTATTTGCTCAAAGATAGCAACGCAGCATCACTACGCACCCTATGGCTGTCCCCACTCTTGCTGCCAACATTTGCTCCAGTAAGATGGGGATTTTTCTTCAGTTTTAGTCATACTTGCTAAACTCAAGTTTTAGGCACTCTAAAGCACATCACTGGCCATTGAGTATAAACAGGGTGGCCGCTCTGTCTTCCTCTGTGCCTCAGATTCACATCTGTAAAAAGGAAAACTATGTTCATACCTTACTGGGAATTCACTGATGTTTGTAAAGCATTTTGAACTAAACATTCAAGAAAAACCTCAAACACACATAAAAAGAAATGTAAGAAGTAGAGTTACGAAAGCATTGTCCTTGAACAGAATGCTCTAATGATACATTCTCTGTTTAGCCATGTAATTAGTAAACCTTTTGCAAAGCCAGCAGAAGAATTCCTCGTTTCCTTTCCATACCAAGTAGTGACCTGGAAAAACTACTCAAAACCACCATGAGGAACTGGTATGTTCAAGACAATGGAATAACTAGCAACAGGGGGAATCGACTGGAAAATGAAGTAAATGACATTATGTCATTCAAGGTTAGCACTGTTAGCTTGCAAAGAGCAGTAACATGTAGGAAAAAATAAAGAGATAGAAAGAGAAGGACAACAAATGAACAGTGACTCTGTTAAGCGCTTGCAATCAGCAAGGGATGACGGAGGGACAAGTAAATGCCAAAGACCTATCAAGCTGCTTAATTTCCCTTTACAGAAAGTTAAAACACACTACTGGATGTGAAGAAGGTGCAGCAATCACCACACAGTCATCTGAGTCTGTTAGTTCTCATTCTGTCATGCTGCTTTTCCCCAAGCCAATAAATGAAGTACAATCTCAAAAACTTACAGTAAAATCAAGTGGAAAAACAAACACGAAAAATAAAACTATCAATGGTTCACAACAGAGACCATATACTGATCTCAGCAGGTGAATTCGGCCTTCAGCATCAGCAGTAAATAAATGAACAAATCAGTGCATTTAGAAGCGTGTCTCTCATAAGTTCATCAAGCAACTACGTGTGAGAATGTTTTCTGAATCCTGCCTTAATCAACTTAAGTTCTAAAGTCCCATTGTAAATACATGCCTCACTAGGAGGTACGAAATTCTCTGAGCCCTTTAAAAGGGACATCATGAAATATTAAGCTATTAAACTTAATGAAGCAACAATAGAGCTTTACGAAGAATGTTTTTCACTAATGACCTGGCCACTGGTTTTGTTATGCCTGTCTGTAAAACACACAGCCAATATCTGTGGTTTTAAAAAACAAAACAAGAACAACAAAAAAGATATTTCTGGCCCTAAAATGTTGATGTGAGGGGAATAAGCCCCAAAAAAATAAACACTAAGTACAATGAAATATACAAAGTAAAACCACACAAGTACAGATCTCATCCTACTCCTCCAGATTTTAAATAGATGATCGTATTTTGGAGATGGGTGCGATTTTATCCAGCTATGCCTCTTCACGATTGGCAACTGCATTTTGTTCAGTGGCTTCTTATTCCAAATTCCAAACTCTAGTTGAAAATAGATCTCACAATAGAGTCCTACAGCTGAATATACTCTAGGGGAAAACTACTTCCTTTAATTTATTTTAAACATTTGCATGACAGTATGTCATTAGTATGTACAAAAAAAAAGTATCGTATGAACAGAGGAAGAACTCCATGCCTGCCCACAATTAAAGTTCACATCTCACAGTTGGAATGAGCTCGTAATTTAAGCACAAACCTGCTGTGTTTGGATTTTGTTGTTGTTCTTTTTGGCTATTAGCATTATTATCTAAGAAGAACCGTTAGCTGTCCACAGACGGTAACCACTCAGATATCACATACTATCAACAGAAAACACCACAACCACAACTTTTTAGATACCCCAAATCTTCTAAATAGCTAAAAAGAGCCACATGGACAACCTGGCACAGGCTAAAAATAACTGGGTGTGCTACAGCACCATGAAAACAGCTCAAGTACAAAGGGAGGTCAACCCCCCCTTACCGATTAACAAGAAATAAAGGAGAAAGAAAGGAAACACACATTCAATTTGTTACTCCATCATCAACCTCGTTGTCCTGGAAACACTTTCTGCAAGAGAAGTGGTACCTAACTACTAAAAACATCTTCTACCACTACTTTTTTCCTCCTCTCTGCAGTGCTCTGTTTCATAAATAGCCAACAACAAATATTTCTCATAAAACAACATATAAAAATGTATCTCTTGCTTCTTGAAGAAAATATATCGTTCCACTTGAGTATGTGGTACTTACAGGAATACCAGGTCTGCAATAAGCCTTTGGAAAGAATTCTAATTTTGCTGCTGTTAGAATGACCTACTAACTGAACCTTTCACTTTGGGAACATGCAGTACTGGTAAAAGGTAATTGCTGATTTTAGAGCACTACATTTTTTCATGAGAGCAGAGCGAGAAACCTGAAAGCATGCTCCATTTTCACAGAAAAAAAAAAAAAAAAACAACACCAAACCAACAATGCTGCACACTCTGCCAGAAGGGCCCAAACCCTGCTTCTAGGTGGGAAAAAGCCCAAACATATAGCAAGTGGAATCCCGGACAAGAAAAGTATTGCTGCATGGTCTCCTCCTCCCTCGACACAGACTGTTCCCTGACCTACAGTCAGCTTTTTCCTTCCATGCAACTTACCAGAAACACAGCACCAAGGACCCAGCTCTAACAGCAATACAATCCATGCTCCCAAATACTCCAATGAGTAGTGTTAAATCACAGAGTCATCAAGTACACTGAGTTGGAAGGGACCCACACTGGTCATCAAGCGGCACCCAAAATCCAAATCCTATGCCTGAGTGAAATGTAAATGCCCCCTCAGCTCCAGGCTGTGCCCACCACTGTGGTGCAGAACCTTTCCCTAACACCCCTTGACCTCACCTCAACTCCAGCTGGTACGATTGCCTGGTTTTTTTTTTTTTACAAGAATACAGAAAATGAATAGGAAAGGTCTTGGGAGTCAGACTCCCCACAACAGTAAGACATACTCCCTGATGTGCAACAGCCCGGCAGTTACATCAGAAGAAACCTATGTTTAGGCTTCAGCCAGACAGATGAGACTGACTTCACGTGCTGTGACAGCACCTCAGCACCAGCTCTCAGAATATCTGGGCTGAGAATCTTCTTCCCACCTGCAGATGACCACCACTGCAGCAATGCAACAAGTCAAACCATCAAAAAAATCTGTATATATCCTGATTGCACACGTTAGGTTGTAAGGTCAGTGTATGCATTCGAAAGTGAATGGGACAACTTTCGAACTTAAGTTTTGGCAATGTTACTGCATTACTGTCCACAAGTGAAAAAATGTCAAGAGCAGAGTTTTGATGACCTCCCATTCCCAAAAGAAAGCCCTACACAGAGCAACCTAATGGACAAAGTGGGTATGGGGCTGGTAAATATGGTAGGCAAGCTTTCTTACCATAGAATGGTTTGAGTTGGAAGGGACCTTTAACACAGAGTTCCAATTTCCTGCTATAGAAGGGACGCCTCTGACTAGACCAGTCTGCTCAAAGCCACCATCCAGCCTGGCCTTGAATGCTTTCAGGAAAGAAGCATTCTTAACCATATGCCTACTGTCCCTCCCTCAGAAGTGGCCTCTGCATCACACTGACCTCTGGATGACGCCCAAGTTCTGCGTGGAAAAGCACTAATTGACGCAAGATAAAACTGTGGCAGGGGTGTGCTGTCTGTTTTAAGTGATGAATTACCATATCTTGGTACCTAGAGCTACCTGTGCCCTTGCCTTCTCTGTTTACAATGGTTCTTCTTTGGTACAGTTCTTTATGTTCTGCTTCTAGAGAAGAAAACATTTTCAACTTTCATATTAAATAAAAGCTGGTTTTAGAAATAAGACATCTGAGAAACATCACTTGTTTCAGATCTAAACTTTTAATTCCACATTCTTCTGTACACTTGTCTTGCTACACAGCCCCGCTGATACAACAGTTACATCACACTCAAGCAATAAGCTGGATCTAGCCAAACAGAACACAGAATCATTAAGGTTGGATCATCACCTAGTCTAACTCATCCTCACCATCCCCATTAACAGTGTCCCTCAGTGCCACATTCAGCCCTTTCCTTCAACATCTCCAGGGACGGCCAGGGACGGTGACTCCACCACCTCCCCGGGCAGCCTGTGCCAATGCCTTGTCATTCTTCCTGAGAAGAAACGTTTCCTAACATCCAACCTGAACCTCCCCTGGCATGATTCAAAGCTGTTTGATAGGGTGAGAGGTAACATGGTTCAAACCACTGTAATAAATGTAATTATTTAAACAACTTCAAATTCTTACGTACAGAACTGTCTGTGTGCTGAGTAAATTTTGCCTTTGATAATCTCAGTCACCCCACCCATGCATATTGTTTTCAAGCCAAATTCCAGAGTTTGTATTGCTCTCAAAGAGAAACACCACAATTCACTCCATTTTCAAACGAGATCTGTTAATTACCAAAGTTATTTGGCAAGTCCAAAGGTGTTTTAGATCCTTCAAAAGACCTATGAATAAATACAGTTAGGTTCACCAGTTTATTTACTGCGATATCTACTGTTTTGTTTCAGTTTTTGGCAAGAAGGAGGCCTGCATTAATGCCACATATCATTCTTTTTGCACTTTAGATTTTATATTAAACCTACCTGATATGCTCGTATAGAATTATTCGATTGTGTTCTTGTTTTAACTTCCAAATGAGTTATTCAACATATTAAGGCAGATCTCTGTGCTTCACTTCCCTTTTTATCTTGTATTTTTATTCCAGATGCTTTGTTGACTCTCAGGTGTCTCTATGTATTCTCTTATTGTCTTGATTACCTGTATGCTTAGTTGGAAAGTTATCTGAAATCTTAAGTAAGGATCTGATTTACAAACTAGAGCTGCTGCTAATAAGCTACCACCACTAACAGACCCCAAAGCCTTCAGCTCTCCATCTCTTCACAACCTTGAGCTGTATCTGCAAAATGCTACGCAACATTTCCCAGCAGCATCCATCAGACAAAAATAAGGATTCTTATCTACTCAACTAAGGATCCAACTCTCCAGGCAGCACTTATTTCACAGTCTCAATGCTCATCACAAATGTGTGATCAAGTAGGCAGTCAACATCTACAAATTCTGCCTTAACACGTCAAACATCCAAGGGAGTTGAGCATCTTATCCTTCATACCACACACAATAAAACGCAACAGCAGAGACAGAGAGGAGGATGGTATTTCAGAACTCTGTACGAGCATGTAAATTTAACGTTATGAAAACTGTGGTGCCTTAAGGTTATCAGCAGCGTTTGCATATGGCACAAATGCTGAATTTTGTCAAACTATTTCCAGTAAATCCATTTTTTCCCCTCTCAGCAATAGAGATGGATTTTGTGAATACAGATCTTGGTGTTCTGCACCCTCTCATTCAAAACAGAATGTGTTTATCAGCCATCTCTGAAGAGTGTTTAGACTCCTCCTGCTCTGGAATAAAAGCATGCCATATCTCAGAATGGAAAAACATTTCTCCTTCCCCTCCAACCCCCTACTTTAGACAAGAATTCTGTGAAATAGCAAAGTAACCCTAACTCTTGTTAACAACCACTGTGATGCAGCACAGTGACAGAGAAAGGCTGGTTGTGATCTGAGAAGAGTTACTTTTTAAAATCTAGCATCTGTAGGCATCTTCCAGTAGAACTGAGTATGTTCTGGATAGGACACACACAGAAGGATGCAAGGGCATTTCACCACTGCAGTGAAGAGCAGAGACAGGAAAAAAGGAAAAAGTGTATGAAAAGGAGAGGGTATGACTTTTTATGAGGGTGCATAGTGATAGGGCAAAGGGGAATGGTTTTAAACTGAGACAGGGGAGGTTTAGGTTAGATATTAGGAGGAAGTTTTTCACACAGAGGGTGGT
>JAOWBP010050976.1:0-17109 GCA_028571105.1 Tragopan temminckii | reverse complement strand
TTCTGGCTCATAACCGGGACCGTTTTAACCGTTTGTTTCGACATGATTGCTGCATCCACTTTTGGTCCCTCTGGTCCGCCATTTGATGAAGCAGACGTTTCATACATGGGAGGATCATCAGAAGACGATGATGAATATTCACTTTGACATGAACCGGAAATACAGAACACCAACAACACCAACCAAATAAAAAACGAGCTCATATTGAACAACATTTCTCCAAAATATATTTTTTTCTTGAGACCAGGCTTTCAGAAATCCGTTTGGATGATTGGATTTTCTTGGATGCTTTGTTATTTGAATGCCAGGAAACTTTGAATCAAGGATTTTTTGTGAACTAAAGATGTGCTTTTATATAACAAAAAACCAAGCTTCTTACTCTTCAATTTCTCAATATTTCTCGCTCTCTCTCACTATCCAATTTTTTCTTGTATACAAGAGCTCATTTACAAACGGAAAAACATGCCGAACATAACATGAACATATAACAAATTGATGCTGCATATTTGCTTGCCATCATCAGCCGGTAATTGTCATATTTTTTTTCTGTCTGCCACTTTCACTATCAAACAGTGTGAAAAAACATATTGCTGCCATCATCGTCATCGTACGATGTTTATGATGACAAACAGAGAAACAAACTATAATTGAACTAACAAGCATAGATGAATGATTGATGATTAAAAGGAAGCTTGTTTTCTCGCTAGATGATGATGATCTGGTTAATTGCCAATGTTTCCTGGTAGTTTATTTTTCTATTCGTTTTAAACGGGATAATACCAGAAATATTGAGAAAGACAGAAAGAGAGAAAAAACTCCAAGGGTTTTCTGTGTCGGTTTCTATGGGATTTCATAAAAAGAATTTTTATAACAACAAAAAACCACTTGACATTTGACAAAAAATTTTTTTAAAGTTCCATTTTTTTGATGATAATTAATTAAAATCTTGTTTTTTGCGGTTGGATGGCGGTTACTAGAAAAAAAATAATTCATAAAAAACAATTGCACAGCAGAATCCACCAAAAAAAATCTGATTCTAGTTTTCTTCATTTGTTAACTGACATTACTAAAAAAAAAATATTATGGTGGGCGTTGTCTCTATGATGTGCTGATGCAGCAAAGCAGAATAGCAGTTTTGGCTAGCTCATGCTTCGCTTAGCTTACACAATGAAAGAAAATTCATAATGGAACACCATAATAAAAATGGACTAAACATAAATAACGTAATAAATGGACCATATTTTTAAAAAAATGTAAGTATCTCTAAGTGAAATGTTTGCTCTTATATAATTTTTTAAAAAAAATAATTGCAAAAAATTGAAAATAAAGCAAGCAAACTAACAAAGTGAAAAGTTAAAATGTAAACTTCAAACGAAAAATTCAATTGTCCTTGATTCCAAACCAAATACTCAAGCATCCCAAAAAAACCAACTCTCACACACAAAAACTCATTATATTATAAATAATAGCTGGAGAAGAAAAAAAACGAAGAATTCCAAGAATCGAAAAATTCTCGTAACTTATTTCCCTTAAAGTACAAGATCTTAGAGTTTGGCTTCTAGTTTTTTTTGATCATCATTCAATAAATATTTAATATTAACAAAAATAACAATAAATCAGCATGTTTTTTAATAACCTAAAAAAATAGTTTTTCTGAACAAAATTTTCCTAGAAACATGCAGAAAAAAATAACAGAAATTTAATTTCGTTTTTTTTAATGTTTGCTAAGTTAAACAACCAAAAAAAAGAAGGAGGTGCTTAATGGAAACGCCCATTATAATGTCAACAACCAAAAAAATTGTTTTACTATTTTTTTTGGCTTAGATTGTTAGCAATCAAAACGCCCACCAGCCACCGCCCATCCAAAATTACAAGCTAAGATGATTTTTTTTGGGCCAACATTTTACCCAAAAAAAAAATATCAAACACACAATGTGTCATAACCAGCCGAGCATAACTTACAAGACTAGAAAGATTGTTTCATGGATCCTATGGTTGTATGAAATCTTAAATGGATCCAACACAACCAGCAGGATTCTCAGATAATCAGCACGATATGAAATTAACAAAAATACAAAGATACAAAAGAGAAATACAAGAATTCATATTAAGCCATCAAACACACACACACAAAAACAACAAAATCAGCACAAAAAACCTAACGGAAACGGAAACTCTTGAGAAAAAACCGAAAAAAACTTAAATATTTTTTTTTGAAAGAATTTCCGGAAACTTTCTCTTATATCAAAGAAAAAACTAAGAAAAATGGCGGTTTCAAGCCAAAACGATGACGAAAATAACCCTTTGCTTTCTTATTTTATTATGGTGACCAACCATAAAATAATCGTTAAGCCTTTTTTTATAAGCAGTCCATAACAAAGGATCATTTTTATGGTTTAAGTCTAATTCATTGGATTCTTATTATTTTGGATCCAAATTTCCAACTGGAACAAAACAAAAAAAAACAACAAACTAACATAGCAATAAAAAAAATTTTATAGTAGAAAATTGTTAACATCACGTGTGTGTGTATGCAAACCAATTTGGTGGGTGTGTACAATATTACTGGGCGTGGCTTAAATGTCCCAAAAATGGATCAAAATGGACCAATGGAAATGATGAATAAATAAACAAAAAAACATAAAAATTACCAGACAATTTGATGTTTTGAAGCTATTTTATTGGATTCTGCCGGTTCCAGTAAAAAATTTTTAAAGCTGTAAAATTAGTTTTTCAAAAATAACATGGCAAAGTAATAAAAAAAATCAAAATGGCTAAATTTTTTCTTGTATTTTTGTGGATGACCAAAAAAACACAACAGAATAGCAAAATAGAACAAAAAACATTTCATGTTCTAGACAAAAATAATGTTGTTTTTGGTGTTTTTTGTGGAGAGCAAGTTATATGGTAGCTAGTGAAGATAATCCACCACCACCATCAACAATATGATGTAATAATAAATTGCTATGTTTCATTCATCTTTTTTGTTGGATCTTGTTGGAACATCTTCTTCTTCTTCTTGTTTTTGTGTGTTCTTTGTTCTGGAACGGATTCTCGTTCATTCATTCATTCACAATTTAATTAGAATAGGTTTTTTCTTGTTTGCTTGCTTCATAAGCTGGGCGTATATGATCATATAAAAAAAAAGACAAGACAATTTGTCTGGCTGGTTTGGTGTGTACGAATTGGTGATTGTGTCGGACATTGGCAAGCCAGCCAGCCAGACAGACACAAAAATTCATTCATTTTCATTTTGGCACCAAAGACAACAACAACAAAAAATCAATTGTCTGCGCGTTGAGGACATTGAGAGCAATTCACTCTGGTGTGTTCATAATTTACAATAACCAAAATTCCCATAGAAAACTACACTGATTTAAATTTTCTTTTAATTAAAAAAAAAATTCATTGTCATTCAGACATTCAAAGAGTTGATGACCAAACAAAATATACAAAAATTATCCTTTTGATTTTTTTTCTGATTTCAGCATTCAAATTCAACTGTTATTGCCCCCCAAAAAATTCATATTCAAAGAAAAAATTCTAATATTGTAAAAACATGCTCATTCAATCATCATCATTCATAATTCATTCATATTTGTGTGTGCAGAATATTCTTCATGCTTAAATATTCTCTATAACAGACAGACACACATAGAGAGAGAATTTTTATTCTGTCAGTAAAGCTGTCAAGTTTTCAGTCTGGAAGAGAGAAATGAAATGGCATAACAACATAAAATAACATAGGAAAAAAAACAGTTTTGTGGAACAGAATTTGTAACACGACAAAATGTGATTCTGTCTCCTTGGATTAACCTATTATTATTGTTTGACCTTTGGGACCTTAAAACATCACAAAAATATGATGTTTTTTTTTGTTACAAATATTCAAATACTTGTTCACCAATTACATTTTTTGTTATGATGATCATCATCATAATGAACATAATTGAATCAAGAATCTTCCTGTATGATCAAAAAGTTTTCTTCCGTTTATAATAGCAAACTTGTCGACAATGTTAATCATAATCAAATTATCATCAACAATTGAGAAACATTGACAAATTCAATTCTGCATTCTTGTTTGCAACCAGAACCAAACGTTTAGGTTTTTTAACCCTTTAGTTGCGGAAAGATTATACAACATTCACATTTGCTGTCAGTCAGTCAAATTCTGTCAAACTTATATGCAAAGAATAGTACAGAATAGTACATGTGCAAACAGCAAAATAACAGCAGGCAGCATAATACGAAACCAAAGTTATATCTAAAAATAGATCCATAACCAACATTTACACAAAAACATGGAGAGAGCTAGCATTTTGGAATCAGCAATCCTTGAAACCAACCAACAAAGAAGAAAGTTTTTACAGCTAAAAAGTTGGTTGCAAAATGAACAAACACAAGCTAACCAAACCAAGCTTTTTTAGTATTTATTTTGTACATACAAACAAAAAAAACCGGTGTAAATCTTGTTAATTTTTTGTTCTGTTCAAAAGTAAGTAGGCGTACGTCATTTATGAGCTGCCCACAAAGGTTTGGTACACACCTAACATAGATAATTATTCACAGAAAATTTTTCTTTTTTAGAATTTTTCTTTTCTGGTAAGCTTCTTTTTTATTATGGCACGTATTTTATGAATGATGCGAACATGATACGAAAATGTCAACAGACAGAAAAAAAAACTAGGCGAAAGGCTTAGAATTTTATATTCGTTTATTATTCATTCATTCGGAAACAAAGGGTTGGAGAGAAAGGATTGAAGACAGAGAGAGAGAGAGAGGCAGACTGGCGCCATCTTGTCCAAAACGCATCATCATTCTGCCATTATCATATTCATTCACGATTTCTGTTTTATGTAATAGGATTTACACGCAGACAAACAAAGAAACTGGGCTCATTCATAAACAAGATATTCTTTCAACTAAAAAAAATCTTATTACATCTTAATAATGAGCACATATGAGCATCATATACTGTTTTTTTTAAAAAGGGAAATGAATCCTAGGGCCTAGGAACCAAAAAAAATATATAATCGTCAACATTGATATTTAACAAGTTTGTCTTAACCTTATTTTACCAAAGGGCCCTAGGGGCAAACAACTAAAAATAGGATCCAGAAACAAACAAACGAAAAAGATTTTCAATTTAGTTTTTGCTATTCAAAAAGGTGTAAACAAATTTAATTCAACATTATTTTTTTTCAATGAATATTCAAGCAAAAATTTTCTTATCTTAAAAAAATACTTCAAGTGTGAAACAAACAAACAACAACGGAAGTTTCATGGTTTTTCTAGAAATTCAATTAAACAACAACAACAATTTACACAAAAGCCAAACGAACAGGAAAATAAGAATTCTTAATAGAATTGAATTTGCTCGAAAAGAAATCATGATTATCTTGAATTTTTTGGTCAAGTTTTTCGCAGCCACAAACTACTAATGATAATAAGGATTCAACTTATAAAATTCAATTCAATCAAATTGAAAAGAATCCTAGAGCATTAAAATCAATTGCATTCAAGCAGCACACAAAAGGAGAATTTAAGAATTTTTGTTGAATGGCCAGCTTGAAAATCTGCTTTCAGTTATCTTCACTTTGGCACACACACACTTGATCACTTTTTTCCACCTACTTTAGTTTTCTTTTAGTCAACACTTTTTTTTCCTTTTCATCAATAGAAAACGAGCATCCAAAAAAAAAAGAAAAAAAAACTGTTACATTATTCATGAATGGTGCTGATGCTGGTTTTTTTGGTGGAACAACAAAGAATGTTTGGAGCAAAACACACACACAGACACCAGAGCAAATGGTGTTTGAAATCTAACAACATAAGCCGCGCTAAAAATAAATTTTTTTTAAGGTGTTTTTGGGCGTAGGAAGCCAAGCTTCACAAATGATCCAAAGATCATCTCAAGATGGCACCAACGCGCCAACCCTTTTTTTCCTGATGACAACAAAATTAAATTAAATTTGTAAAAAAAAATTTAATTTAAAAAAAAAAACAACCCAATCATAAATCTTTGCAAGCTTTTTTTTTTGGTTAATTTTTTTTAGTGGTTTTTTTTAATATAGGATTCCAGTGATTTTTTTAGAAATTTTTTGTTTCATAAATTTAGCTAGAACGCCTACTTGTTTCTAAATCAAAATCAAGAGTGGGTGTGGCTTAAGCATTATTAATTCAACCCTTTGTTTCCACAGAAATTTATTCCAAAGGGATCCCTTTCTCTTTACCACCAATGCGGTATTCTTTTCTCGATTATGCAGATTAAATTTATTTTTAATTATTTTTTAAAATTCTAATCCAAGTAAACAACATCATAAAAACAATATTTTATTGAGTGATTAAAATTCTTTGGTAAAAACTTTTTTTTTGCTAAAACCAGCTATTATAACTCTTTAAGTCCAAAACAAACTAATCTCCTATCTAGCTAGCTAGCCTAGCCATCATGAAACAAAACACCCGTTGTGAATGAAGAAATTTCTCTGGAAATTTTCTTTCATTATACAGGAAAAAAACTTTACAGGAAATGAGATGTTCATAAATAACGGACACACAGAAAGGAGTAAATAGAAGCCTGTTCTATTGTGCGTTGACAAGCAGCCAACAGCAAACAAACACATATTTTGACATTTGGTGATTTAACCAGCTAACCAACAAACAAAACGAAGCAAAACAACATTTTTTTAGTCGGTTTTAATTAAAAATTAAAATTTTTTTAACCCTTTCTTTCTAACTTATATAGAGCAAATATTCATCAAACAAAGTGTTAACCATATTTAATATAACAAAATAATAATAATTTTGCATCAAAAATTATTTATTTTTGCTTTTCATTTTCATTAGTTGTCATGGCGCGCACATAAACACGCAGCATGATATCTTGTTTAAATCACATACAAGCCACGCCCCCGAGGCACATACAAGACACGCCTCCACTGTTCCAACCAACCAACCAAAAAACAAAAAAAATAGTGCTAAATGGGGCGGTGACACACACACTTATATATGGCTTCTGTTATATTACTAATCTACAATACCAATTTTTTGGCCACATGCCGTTTTCGTTTTTTTTTCCATACAACAATTTGAATAAAATGTCGATTTTTGTTCAGTGTGTAAATTGTATGGCCTGAATTCCAGAAAATTTGACACAAACAATGTTTTTTTTCTGTTCTTGTTGTTTTATCTAAATTGTTCTAATGCGCATGCGCAACACAAACACACAACAATATTCTACTAAACGAGATTCAAGCCAGAAAAAAACAAACGGAATATTTCTGCGTATTTGTGATAACGAGACACAACGAGAAACAAAAAACAAGATATGAATGCTAATTTTCATTAATGTTATATATTTTTCTTGTTGTTTTGGTAGGCCCTTACTGAGCCATCTTCTTGTCAAAAAAAATCTTGTTGTCCAACTCCACAAAAAAGACAAGAATATTCTTGTGTTGATTTTTTTTGTGTGTGTGACAAGCAAAATTCCCGATCATCATAAAATCAACAATAATATGTCAGAATAACAAACAAAAAATATTGTCCATATTCTTGATTTTTTTATGCGTGATCCATTTCATAAATAACGTAATATTTAAAAAAAACAGAGTTAAAAAAATGCAATGCAGTGAAGCTAACCTTTAAAGTTTTTTTGCGTAACATATTTTATGAACGGACCAACGAAAAAGAGCGATGTTTATAAAATTTTTGATAATTAAAATGATTAATTAAAAAAACAGGAGTAACATTTATGTACTTAAGCAAAAATCAAGAGCACAAACTAGAAGGTTAACTCTCGTTATCTAGTGGATTTTTTTATGATAAAATATAAGTGTAAATGTAAATAATAGCCGGAGAAGGATCAATCATCATCAATTAATGGCAGGGGAAAATTAAAACTGGATAAATAATCGAGGAAAAACACACAGAGAGAGAAAATCCTTGGAAATGTAAACGCACACACAAACACGATGTGCATATGATAATGAAAAAATACAATTCTAAAAAACATCCAAAAACTGGCTTTTGCATGATCCAATGTCAATAATCAAGGTAACAAATACAAGTACATACTAACCAATCATACAAACAAAATTTCCAACTTCAACAAAAAAGGTGTGGCCAAAAATGGTGGGCGGAGCTTATATTATGAAAAAAACAAACAAACAAACAAATCAAATCAAAATGTCACGAAAAAGAGTTGAAGAAGCTCAACTCTTTTATTACGCAAGATTAACTCTTTTTGACTTTTCTATTTTTTTTAATGTCGTTATGGTGGGGAGGAGGGGAGGAGGAAAACGGGGTGGGAGGGGCAAAAAACCAAACAAATGTTTTTTTCAACCAATCAAAATGAATCATTGTGTTTTTGACCCCTCCTCCTTCCATTATTAGCAAATTATTATGATTGTATGTCTTGTATAATTATAATAATTATTATTACATTTTATTATTATGTAATAATAAATCTGCATTTTTACACACAGGTGAGAGCTGTGTGTGTGCTGGTGGTGTGTTTCATGGTGGTGCAATTGTCGCCTACCTGATCCTGTCAAGTTATACAGGTAAAAATAACCTAGAAGAACATGGTGGGCTAGGTTTCCATCACAACCAAACACACACACACATCTATCAAAAAGCAGCCAACCAGAAAAAGAAATATAAGACAACACAAGAATAACAACACTCACACACATGGGCGTTTACGTTATTTGTGGATGATTTACTAGAAAAACACAGGAAAATTAACGAGAGAGAGTTTTCTCTCACTATGTTTCGCCACTACCACATAGAATTTCGTTTAATATTTGGCTGCTAGAACTAGCATACATACAGCAGAATCCACACAGAATCCGCTAGCAGACCAACCACACATATACACAACCAAAAACAACCAAATATTCTTGCTCTTGGTTTCTCAACAACACCAGAATCCAACAAAAAAAACACACAGAATCCAGCACACGACAACAAGATCCATGTATTATTAAATTTTTTGCTTCTATGGTGCTCTTCTTCTCTGGAACATCCACAGAAGCCACACACAGACCTAGAGAGACCCAGAGAAAGACACACGACAACCAAAAAAAAACTAAAAGGATAATATTTGATTACATTACGTTTCAGGTGTATTATATATCTAACTTTTAAATTATAAATTATATTATAAATTTTAAAAGTCATCCATAAAATCTTCTTCTTTTTTTTACATTTCATTTTGTACCCAAAGAGTTAAAAAAAAGCCTTAAGGATATATTGAAAATGGTATACCTTGTATTCATTTATTAAGGTGACATCATGTTGGTTGGTGCAATATATCGATTTAAAATTCAAAGCCAACCACACACAATGCGCTTTAGATAACTTAAAATTCAATGAGCCTAGAGATCCAGGATCCTAGGATCCAGGATCTGCATTCCAATGTAAACAAAGGGTTAACTGACTCACTAGATAGCTGATTTAGCTTGTCAGTCTGTGTGTTTGTTTGTGTGTTCTGGTACTTGTCATGTCAAGTTATCATCGATCAAAACCAAATTATCTTGGCTTTTTTTTTATTCTAGGTTCATCCTTTTTTGCAACCGATAATTAAGAACAAGAATCGAGTGGAGTATTCTTAGAGAATATTCTTCATTCTGCAATTCTGGTCTGTACAGTCAAACAAAAACTAAACCGCACAGGCAGACAGCACACTAGCGAACACTGTTCTCGTCTATATATTTTTAGTTTTTTTGGTTGGTCGGTTAGTTGTGTTAGGTTGTGTGTTAGGTATGTTATATTTTTTGCTTTCAGGAATTCTGGAACCAGCCAACCAAACCAAACACAATACGGACAACAAGAAACTAGACAAACCGACGAAAAAAAATTCTTTTTGTGTGTATGAGAGAGAGAGAGATAGTGTGCGCATGCGCACAAAAAAACAAGAAAAAGAATCAACCTAAACACAAAAATTCAGCAAAGCAGGTTAGTGCATTGAGTGAACAGCTCACCAGGTTCATAACAATCCAACAAGCAATGCATGTTTCATCATTATCTTGCCATGTAACATCACAAAGCATTCATTCATTCATGCAGGCTAATTTGGATTTCGTTTTTTTTGTTTGAACGAAACAAACAAACCAAACCAAACCTCTGGAATCTGCAAGTCAACAATCCAAAACACACACACACAGAGAAAAATAAATACAAACACACGGAAAATTAACGAGATTATTACGTTATTTATGAATTATCACAAAAAAAACCGCTAAAAAATAGCTTATATAAGAATAGCATTCTGTTCCATTTGGAACACACGAAACAAAACAATAGCCAGCCATCCAGCCATAGAAAACAACAACAACAATTTAATAATAAAAATAACACCTTGTATTCTCAATTTTTCACCGCAAACAACATTCTGGAACGTTGCATTTTTTTGGTACTTGTTTTTTTTGGGTTCTCTAGCAGTCTCCTAACACACACAAAAAACAGCAATCTATTGTATATAATTTTGTTGTTCTAAGGTTTTTTTGTTACCTTGGCATTTTTCCTCCTACTCTTCCTCCTCTTGTTTTTGTTCTTCCACCATCTGCCTATTCATTTGCTTTCATGTCTTAATATTATTTTTATTATTATCGACAAAAAACAAAATACTAGATGCTGTTATTTCCTATTGTTTTCTTGGCTGTTCATTATTCTTGCAAACATAATAAAGATGTTTACTGTGATTTTTTTCTTCTCTGTGTTCATCATCAGAGCATGAACCAATCATCAACAACAATATTTCCTTGTATATGATAATACTGTTGGACAGTATCGCTCTCTCGCTCTCTCTAGATTGGACAAGCAATTGATTTTCTTCTTCATCATCAAGATTCTTGAAGATTTTTACTGCTACCACGTCATCATTATTTAATATATGCAATATTTTATTAGTCAAATATACCTTTCCTATGGGATTCTCGGTGCCGTCCTTAAAGGACGTAAGCGCGTATCTAGAAAAATTTCTTTGGGAATTTAGATCACCAAAAGAAAAACATTTTGAATTTTCAATAGGAAAATTAACGAGGTTTTTTTTTGCAATTTAAAAAAAGAAACATATTTTATTATAATTTAGTTAAGCAATGAATATAATTTTCTAATATGTTCGACATGTTTTGCAGACAGGTAAGCAAGCATGTTAAATTGCATGGTCACTCAACCACAAAACCTAGCTTCGGCTACCAGAAAAAAACAAATGAACCAAAAACCAAGCTGTTAATATTGCTGCTGTGATATCTGCTATGGTAGCAGATGTGTCTAGTTACACGGCTGTTTTTCTCATCACAAAGGTCTTGACAAAACAACACAACCTAAAATTACGATGATACATTATTAATATAGAAAAGGTGTGTGTGTGTGCGAGTGTTTAGCTGTATTCTTGTGTTCTTCCAATTTCACACCAAAAACACAAGCAGAATCAACCACAAACAACAACATGCTTGTTGGAGAGCAAACCAAAAAAATATCTTCAAGGCAAATTCACAATTATGTTATTTTTTGGGTTGGTGTATTCGTGCGTGCTTATTAAATGAGATGATGATGGAATGTAGGATAACAGAATGCACAGTATCCAAACACCAGCATCATAATTCTCTAACATCCAAGCCATCCATTTTCATTATAACAACACACCAACATTCTGACTAAATGAGAAAACAAACGGAAAAATTATTATATTTTCCAGTGATAAACCAGAATGTCGATCCATGATGATCCAACATCAACAATCATCATCATCATCACTGTTTTGCCACTAAAACAGCACCATAAGATGGAGTTTTAGAGGCGAAAAAAATGTTTTTCTAGTGTATAATCCAGGTGAGATGGCGCCAAGAGAAAACAGCTCTCTCTCTCTCTCTCTAAGAGTGAGTGTTTGTTCTAGAGAAAAAATAATTTATAAGCCAGCACTTTCAAAGGTAAATAATAATAATAATAATAATAATAATAATAATAATAATAATAATAACATACGGCGTGAAATAATGATAAAATATTGTTGTGTGTGTTTGTAATTCTGGTGTGTAACGTTATATACACGTTTTTATTTATTTACTAGTGTGCACATACAACATCTCATTGCAACACCAAACATATATAAATATTATGACCTGAAAAAAAATAACAACAACAAACAGTCCCAAATGGTTCCAACCCAAAAGGGTTTGCTTATAGAGAGATATAACCAGACATATTGCAATAGAAAAATTAACGAGGTTTTTGTGTAACTAACTTAGTTTTTGTCATGCCATCTGGGAATGCAAAGCGTTCATCATCATCATCATCATCACTAATATCTTCCCTTTTTTTAAATTTTAACCCAAGCATTTATTATTATTTAAAATGAAAAAGTTTCCAAGCAAATCTAGCAAATGTTTTTTAACTGGAACCATCTGCTTATGTTTTTTTTTGTTAAAGCCAAGCTAACCTTTTTTTCCAGGGCTTAAAGGTTTTGTCATTCACATACATAAATTTTCTATATTGAATTTCGCAATCAATGATTCATTCATAAACAACGTACCGGGTGGACTATAGTTTTTTGGTTGCGAAAGATAGTGTATTTTTTTATAAAAAAATTTGCAAATTTTGGTTGATTTTATTATAAACATTTAACACTCTCACACTCAAATCATTTTAACTCTTTGATCACGAATAATTCAATGTTTATTTAGGATGTTTTTTGCACGGATAATTCCGTTATTTTTTGTTTATTTTTTGACTTGTTTGTTTGAGTGTGTGATCAAGTGTGTTATTTTAATATTATAACCCTTTTAACACGTACACTATTATTATGATTATAAACGGATCATCGAAAAAATGTCAAAAAATGTTTGTTTACTAAAAAGCTCTTTCAGATTATCATCAGCTCATAAATTCTGATCACAAATCGATTTTTAAAATGATTGATTCATTTTCAAAATCCTAGTTCTGGAACAATGATTTAACAAAGTTTTAGTCTTGTTTGCTTATTGAACTGTATGACAGATTTCAATGTTGATCAGCACTCAAACACCGATATATTGTCATGGTGCTCTATGTTATTTTTTTTCATAGCTAGAGCGTTGAAAAGTTAATTAATTGATGATTAATCGATTGATTGATTAAATGAATTTCAAACAACAAAAAAACAGTCAAAATGATCGATTGGCAAAAGATTGATGGATTGAAAATTCTGTGTTGTTTAGTTTTGTTATTTAGTTGTTCCTGGAACAAGAACAAGCAAGACAAGTACCACTTGACCTTCTTATTCTGGACAATCGATTTTTTTGCTGCAAAAAACAACTACCAAGAAAAAACAAGAAAGAAAGTTTTCTCTGGGAAAGAAAGTTTTCGCTCTCTTGTTATTCTAATGGGACACCAGGTAAACAACCAAACAAGCAAACTCAGGTAATCAAAAGAATTAATTAACAAAAAGTCAAAACAAAAAAATATTCATATACCAAGTCTGTAAGTAAAACAAAAACAAATATACAAACAGCTCGGTTCCAGGAACCAAAACCAGGACACAAACCAAACTATCAACAAGATGATCAAATTTAATAATAAATTAAGACAGAGACAGACAGACAGACAAAGAGAAACTAAACTTTGAACAAACTCGGCTTGTTTTGGTGCTGTCTTAAATAAACAGACAGGCTAGCTGTTCTCGTTGCTTCTGGAACCAAGCATGATTCAACCAAGCCAAACCACCAGCAAGCCAACATGAACACACACACACCAGACCATACCAGTTTTCAAGTCTAACAGACTTCTTTTTTTGTGTTTTCACCATGCAATCCAAATCAAACGAGCAAGCAAGTGACACACCCACCAAAATATTTAATAATAAACTATCACGAAAATGGATCATTCATATATATAAAAGCAGGGTAATTATAAAATGAAGATTTATCATCATATCTAGGTAAGTTAGTAAGTAAAAGTCAGCTTATATAGCATTGTGTTGGTCTGCCCTATTACTTTCCAATTCAATTTCACAATCCATAAACACACAGACAGAGAAAAAATCAATCAATCAATCAATATTGAATTATATGAATATCAAATGTAATGTTAGATAAAAGTTTTCTCTGGTTATAAGTAAGGTAAGAAAATAACTGTTATTTATATAGCTAGCTATTGCTTAAACAGCCAGCCAAGTCAGCCATATATTATTAAATTACATATTAAGCAAATATACAAAACAGAATGAAAGGGTTATGAACCGTTTACTTACCAGAATATAGAATGAGAAAGTGAAGAGTTAAAGATAGCTTACAAACTGACGCACTGAATAATAATAATAATAATAAACGCCTACGCACAAACACAGGTAAACAAACACAGCACACAGAATTCAACACAATGATGATGACACGCCCACACACATGAGGTAAAGCAAGAGGAGTAAATGGTAGGTAGGCGTGTACAACAATAGTGCTAGAGGGGATGAGCTTATTTAGTTGATTGGTTGGTTTTGGTGTTCGAGGAGGCTGGGTTGTTGATTTGATTTGTTGATTTTTTTTTTGGTGATTGGATGTCAAAAAACAAAAAATGGACACGCCTTCTCAAAAAAAACGATTCGAAATCGAATCAAAAATTGGAACACAACAAAAAACACAAAGAATATTGCACAACACGAAAACAAAACAAAAAAAATTTCTTGTAAATTTTAAAAAAAACCAAAAAAAAGTTCCCGAAAACCAGAAAAAAAATTCTTGAAGATCCAGAACAAAAACAAAAACAAAAAAAATCAATGAACCAACAATGAGTCTAGTTGTGTGATATTTTTGGCACCAAAAAACACGACGACCAAGCAGCCGCAAAAAAACGTTGTTGACTATTTATTTCGATAATTTCGTTCAATTGCTCTTAGAGTTAGTTGGTCCAGGTATATTTTTAGAGCAGCCAGAGAGAATGGTGGTGTAGAATTGGTGGTGGAGAATATAATTCTGGAACACTCAAATATCCAAATATAGATCCACAAAACAACTTTAGGGGTAGATATAGACACACAAAAAAATGTTGCAGGAGGTGTGGCTGGCTGCAATTTGGTGCAATTTTGTGTTTGAAATATGAGTGGAGAGGGTGGCTTGTGTCTTGTCTTTTTTAGGTTGTCGCGTTGGTTGTTGTTGTTGGTGGTCGATGAATCTCGTTTCACTCAAAATCGTGATGATAATGATGATCAAAACTCACGCAACACCGATTTATTTATATATTTTTTTTTTAAAAAAACAAAAACATACAGACAGAAAACAAGATCACGGCGACCACAAATATTATTCATAAATAACGTTCTAAATGAATTTTTGTTTTTCAAGTTTAGATGAAAAGTTTTGATGGTGGGCGTTGTTGTTTTGTTTTAAGCTTGTTGTTATGGTGATTTGACAAAATATCCGCAAATCTTGATATCTAACTAACATTCAAGCCAACGAACTTTGAATTGTTCCAGAAAAAATTATTAAAAAAAAAAACATTCAGTCCATAAAAACACAACCGGTATCGTTCATAGATGAGGTATTTTAGAAAAATTTTAACAAAAAAAATTCTGGCCAATATCAGCAACCTAAAAAAAAACAAAAACACAAAAAGAGTTAAGTGTTAGAATTAATTTAATAAAAAAAAAATTTTCTCTTGTTCTCAATTTAAGAAGAAATTCTTCAGTTTGTAACCGAAACCAACAAACAAACAACACGTTACGAATTTCCCCTTGACTTGGATACAAATTTTTTTTCTTGGCTTATAAGCTTAATTTTTCTGCTATTTTTCTTGAATTCTTACTGCTTTACTGTGTTTTGGGCTTGAAATAACAAACAAACAACTCTTTTTTTTACAACTAGCACCTTAACCAATTTTTGGTTGTTGAACGACGAGAAAAAAAACAGTAGAAGTTATTCGAGAAAACTATAACTCTTTTATTCTTAAGCAAGCATACCAAAAGCTGCCAAAATCAACCAAGCAATGCTAAATGATAATGCGCCTGTAGAACAACAAAAAACAGAAAAAATAATATAATAAAACAACAACAAAAAACAACAAGAAGAAAAACACCGAAAAAAATTAGTGATGAACGAGTAACGAAGCTGGATTTGCACTCTAAAAGAATTAAAAACAAACACAACCATAAGAATGCACACCAAAAAAACAAAAGAATTATTTATTACGATGACAACGAGAAAAAAATTTTCATCTAAAAGTTAAATGTCAATTAAGATGCTTCGTGTTGGTTGCTCATTATCAAAAAAAAAAAAACACAAAAATCACGCCAAACACGCCCACAAACTTACGTTGTTTATGAATGATTGCTTCAAGAATTCGGAATTGAAAATAATTCGAAACACATGTTTTTTTTTTGTTCGAAATTCGAACGTTTCAAAATTTGGGATCCAAAAAAAACAGAATATTCATAAATAACGTAACGTAAAAACAATGATGATAATTTTAACCAGATTTTGTTGTTTTTCAAATTTTTTCCGTGATGATTTTTTTTGAAGACAAAGATGAATTGAACAAAATGATTTAACAAGATTTTGTGTTGTTCAATGTTGTTGAAAACTAAACAGAAACGGTGTGTGTGTGTGTGATGAATTGTGATGAACAACCAAATTATTGTTGTTAAATAAAATAGAATCAAATCAACACCACACTGCGCTTGATGATGACGATGATCAAGTTAAAATGTTTTGGCTTTATTGCTCAATTTATACACCAACACCAAACAACATTAAGAGTTAAAATTCAACAAAAAAATCAATCGAACAAAACAGCATGTAGTCAAGCAAATCAAGTTCTTCATTAGAATTCGATATTTTTCGTTTCTCTACAAACCAAAAAAAAGTGGAAGTGAAAGGGGTTTTTTCTCTATCTATTTGATGTTGTTGAAGCAATCTTGTTGTGGAAAAGATTCTTTTTCTTGATGCCAGTTTATGTTTAGCAGTGTTGTTGTTGTTGGTTGAACAGAACGAGTTATTCAATGAACAAAACACACCACACACAGCAACAGCTTCTTCAGCTTGAAGCCATGGTTGTTGGTTGTTTGGTAGAAGATATTTTATTACGGCATCACCATCATCATCATCATCCTCGACGTCGTCTGAATCGTCTTGAATGAAA
>JAOWBP010050975.1:0-17120 GCA_028571105.1 Tragopan temminckii | reverse complement strand
CATCCCACCCTCTCACACCCCCACCCTCCTCATATTTCTATGCTGTGTGTGCTCATATAGTCTCATTCTTATTTTAAGAGCATTAATATATACATTTGAAAACCCAAACCATTAAAAAGTAGTTGGCTCAGACTTTTACTGGAACACGTGCACAAATATGTTGTTTGGATATTTTTACGGCCATTAACTTTTCCATATATAACCCAGACCTCCCATTAGGTGTTGTGAACTGGATCGCCTCTTTACTTGCCAAGTTATATTTCAATTAAATTAAAGTCACCTTTGGTCCTAATGAACCCTTGTTGTTTGCCTAATGCCATGATTAATTCCAGCTGCAAGAAGTGGTATTGGCCTGGGTGGGTACTGTGCTGAAGATGCTGTTTCTCCTATGAGATTTATGGGTGCTGGAGAAGGCTTCATAACTCATTCCTGAGTATATTATGATCCAAACTGTAAACAGACTTGATTTGTGCCCTCAAAAAGATGGTTACAATAGGAAGTACTTGTGCACTTGCCTGCAGCCTGGGATGTTATGAACTAGGATTCTCCCTAAGTTTGTTCCTGCAGTTAGAAAGTTAACATTTATTTGGACACTGACGCCCATTTCTTATCTTGCAGAACTCAGCAGACAGAGGGATGGCCCCAAAACCTTGAACAGTCACATGGTGATAATAGCAGAACCAGAAGGGATGGCGGCCTCCATCCATATCCTACAGAAGTGAAGGGTTAACTTGAACCTTTCTACCACACCAAACCAGCAGAACCCAAAAGAGAAAGGCATGTAGGGATCATTTTTCCATGCTCTAAAGTGTTGGACTCTGATTCCAGGGCTAATGATTTATTCTGAACCAAGGAGTGACTACCTAACATTGAAAAGCAGCCTTGGAAGCAAAGCCATGGGCCACCCCAGATTTCTCACACATACATCTAGCCATTAAGGGTTGCAGAAGAGGACTGATCTCAATATCCACAACTCATGATTCAGTGTCATTAGGATGGTCTTAAAGATCTTCAGAAGATGCAAACATGAGAAAGATAGCTGTGATCTAAGAGCCACCAATGGCACAAGGTCTCAGCTTTGCCAGAAGGATGCTGCATCCAGATTTCTGGTACCCCAGCACTTCATCTTTCTGAAGATCTTCCTACAGAGTTAAGGTTTCTACCATCAACAGACACTGATGAGCCTGTCCTTCACAGCGAATGCATCTAGTCCCCCCCCTTCCACTCCACTCAAACTTATGATCATTACATCAAAAGGCAGAGTTTCACACCTTATTACCTGTGGTGTAGCAAAGGCGGGTGCCTGCCATGGCACAGCACTGTGCTGGAGGACTTTTATCAGCTCTGCAAACAGTATCTGAATTCTGACTACACCATTGCATGAGATTCTACGGGCCCAGAAAATAAAGCACAGCTTAAAGCAGAATAAGAAGAGATCTCACTACAGAAAGGAATAGAAAGTTAATAATGAAGAAATGAAACAACCCAACAACAAAATGCATTAGGATTGCATCTGTGTGAGATGATACCTGCTGCTGACATCCAAAGCAGGATCAATTCTTAGGAGAATCTCCTAAATTTAAGCCCAGATAAATCAGGAATAGTTCAAATTGAATACAGAGAGGAGAATAAGGCCCAGAATTTGAGTGTCCAGGGTAGAACGATGAATATCCATTAGTCCAAGATTCAGAATAGTCTTCATGCAACATTCAATACAAACCAGTTTAAGTGCAATAAAAGTAGTTGTATAATCAAAGTCAGTTCCCATGATTTCCCTGGCATCTGCCTCACCTAAACTAGGATTGCATTTGAGCAAGAGCAAAAAAAAAAAAAAACAACTAGAGCCAAACCATGGTACATATAACTCTGAAAAAGAAATACAGAGGTTCAATAGGATTCAGACAAACCCAAGAAAAACCATTACAGTGTGGAAAGTATTTGCCATTAAAACATTTTTCATTAAAAGTGGCATTTCTAAACCTTCTAGCCTGCTGAAAAGCAATACCAGCTTCATGTCAGAAAGTCTGTATGAAAAATTTCCATTGCTATAATTAACTTCTAAGCTGAGGTTGTATTGTTCCCCTTTTGCAGAAAATCTCAGCAACATTTCCAAGGTTTAAAGGCAGCCAAAAAGGTGTCCCATCCTATTTTCAGGAGAAACTTGTGCTCACAAGGCATCAAGGAGAGCTTTAAGCTACATGGGATTACTCTGTGTAGCTTAGTTATTAGTTACAAGTTACTCTGCCCCACTGAAACCACATGAGAATAAATTTGATGCTGGAGCAGCTAGCAAGTGCCCTGTTGGTCAACAGCTGCCACAGGACCACAACAGACTCAGAAGTAATGCAAGAACCAGACCTGTACAGCACACTCCTCCTCCTGATGCACTTTGATCTGCAAACTTCATTACTCAATTGCAAAGCGTGATGTGAAAAGCCTACGGAATGGAGAGGCCTCCAGAGGGAAACTGAAAGGATACCCAAGATACTCCGGCAAATCACACACCCCCAGTTTCTAACAGCTTGGTTTCAACCCTGCCATTTCTCCAGCAGAGACCCTCACTCATGGATTGGTGCCATACAAGCCTCTCATACTAACAAAGCCATATGAAGTTCATCTTGCTAAGATGAAGACATTTATGAAGACATTTAACTCTTCTCATCCTTACGAGATGAGTCTAAAAACACTGATGCAAGTTTTGTTGATTTCTCCTTTTCCTCTAGAAAAACTGGAGACACTCACACTTAGATCCCTTGATCTATCATTATTGAACTTCAGACAGAACTACTGTGAATTAGATGGGGAGGAGGCAGAAGCAGAGAATAAAAAGAAAGCAAGCCTAGTTCACATCCCTCAAGAGAAACCAATTTCCATGCCCCACAGATGTGGAAATACAGCCAGCTGACCACAAACAGCTCAGAAACAGATGCATCTTGTAGATATTCTTGCCCAGAAAATCATTAGGAGATTAGGGAATGAGACACAGCTTGGCACAAGGATATAGAAGATGTAAAGGTTGCAATGATAATATTTCACTGGACTCATTGCTCCAAAAACCCTTATTTCCCTTTGCTAAAGCAAAATTGCCTTACATTTTAAGAAACAGATCAGAAGCAGCCTTACAGTTTAAGCTGGATATTTTCAGAGTAGAGCTCTGGAGCTCATATGCCAAGAGCTGGTCAAGAGATTACAAGGCAGCTGGTCTCATTCCCAGCAGAAGACATCCTGCCTAGATACAAGGCATCATCTCAGCTCTTCCGCTCCAAAACCGAACATCAGAAATGCGCTCATCCCCACTCTGCCAGACCCCACAACACCAAATCTAATGCTGCCTTCTGAATCAAAGCAAAGCCAACTTAAGCAGTGCCCATTTTTGTGGGCTCTGGTCTCCAGGATCTAGAGCTGAAATTGCCAAAGATAAATTCTCCTTATAAAAGCCATGTCCTGTTTTGCTTCTGAATCTTGGCCCAGCAAAACTTGATCTTTGGCACATCTCCCCTCTCCGTACCACTTAAATATCACTGACACATGTAATTAACACCAGGTCGAACATACCACTCCAGCATTTTAAGGAGTCTGGTTTCAGCTCTTCAATTGTGCCAAAGATAAGTAACAGACACCAGGACAGAGCAGGGTCAAGGAATATCTGTTGAAAGTTTTTCGCTTTATCAGTGAGAGATTTAATCCATATTTTAACAACTAATTAAAAAAATTGTTAGGACTACTGTCTCTGGTGGTGTACAAGCTATTTAGAACACAGGAAAATACACAAAGAACAAACATATTTCACATAGAGAATAGAGTACTACATAGCCTTAAGTGACCTCCCCAACCATCTAAAAATTAGACCTAAAGCTGAACAGTTAGGATCCTGACAGCTCACCAAAGAGATAAATCAGCCAAAAAAATCAGATCCCAATTTCTCCCTATGAAATACCTCCATTCCTTCTCAAACCAATGCCAGTACCACATCCCAAGTCCTGGAGAAGCCACTGAGCGATGTTGTTAGACAATAAAGTAACATGAAGTTTACAACACTATATGCATTCCGCAGTGTTTGGTAGCCTCAGATAGAAACTGTTTTTCTTTCTAAGACACCCAACTCAAAGATCATCTGGTGAAGCTCCCAGCTGCATGGAAAAGCACATTAGATGGCAAGCATAGTTTCTACTCTGCTTTCAGTTGAGCCCATCCAGGAGAAGGCATTCCTAGGAATCACAGAAGCTGCAACACATCCTTCCCACAAGAGAAGACATTTTTCAGCTTAGTTTCACAGAGCTCAAAGACCCAGCTTGTTGAGTCAATGTTTAATTACACTTCCAGCTACACCTGATCTCTACAGCTCCGTCATCTCTCTGAGAAACACCTGTAGCAAATTAACCCCCCCCCCCCACACACACATACACCCATCCTAGGGCAACATGGCAGGATAGGAAACAAAGTCAGACTTAAAAAATGTTTCATGCACTGCTGGAATACCTCTTCTCCCACCGTAGAACACTGCAAAGAAATTAGACTCACAAATGTTGTTCAGTAGGTTTATTCCCAGCAAAGCCTCAGATTCTCTTGTTTTAATGATCCCATAAGCTTGCATTATTAAGTGGTGTAATTAAGCAGGCAACATAGTAAATGTATCTAGTCCCTTATCCCCAGAAAATCCTTTGAATGCCATTACTGAGAGGTCCACACAACAAAATGACACTTACCTGCAGCAAACAATTCACATCCCAGTAAGCTGCTTGAACAAAAAAATGCACAAAGTTCTTTGAAAACACCAACACTACAAATAGGGGCAACTGCCATCCATGTCACAACTATCCTCAAATCTAGAGGAAAACGCTCATTTATCAGACAGAGAGAAAACGAGCCCTAAGCAGCATTGCAAGAACTCAGCCAGATGAAGTTGTGAAACAACACAGGAGAACTAAAGTCAAACAGGAAAACGTTGTCACAAGTATTACAGCAAAGCTATGACAATAAATACATTGCAACAATCAACTTCAGATTCATCCCTCCAAGAACAGAAGTATTTCCTCACCTCTGAATCCATAACAGACATTTTCCCCAAGGTTTCCTGAAGATGACACTGCCCAAGCTGTTCTATCCTTCTCTCTTGAGCTCAGGACCTAACTGGTATTACCAGTCACATTTGCCATAAGATAGCTGGCTGCTTGCCACAGCTGTTGGAGTTTCTTTTTTTTTTTTTAAATTAAGAATAAAGCACCCTTACCTTGTAATCCAGGTGCAAGTTGTTATATCCTGTTTGATCACAGATCCCACCTGCTGGCAGCCTAGAACCTGGGCAGAAAAAAGGAGTCAGCTTGCAAGCTGCCCAACTGCTCCACTCCACCCACCCTCTGATTACCCAGCTCAGTCACTAACATCTTTCTAAAGCAAGTTCTGGTGGATACATGAAAGATGGGCCATCCCAGTAACAGAGATTAAAAGCTACAGCCAACATCTTTGCAGATGGGTAGAGGAATCCAGGGTAGGTTCTTCTCTTTCTCAAATGACATCCCAGATGGATCCTGCTCCTGCAGATGGAGGCTAACACTTTAGGTTGATTCTATTAGCTAACACCTTTCACCTGGGATACTCATAACTAAGCCTAAAATGGATCTACTGGCAGTGCTCACCCCTTGCTGTCATATTGCTGGCACCTGGCCCTACCCCTGAGCAATAAAGCAGACAAAAGAAAAGGATAATTATGGGATGGACACCAGGAGCAGCAATAGACTCCTGCTACAGTTTCAGACCCTTCATTTGCAAATCAGTTCTGGCTGACAGCATGACAATTGGGCCGCAAAAGTCTGCCGTCTCCAAGGAGAGAGACAAATTACAGCCCTGTTCCCACTGCTTACTTTTTCACATTCAGCACTAAAAGCTTCATGCAGACGATGGTTATTTCATCACTGACTCACAGCACAGGAGGTTGGGAGGTTCGTCAGGAGAAAAGAGGCATGGCTTTTCAGCAACACATCTCCATTGCTCTGCCTAAGAAAAAAAAAAGATGGACATTGAAGCCTTCAGAAAGTAATGGAAAGATTTCTGAGCATACAGGGTGAATGCAGTTTAAGATCCTGTAGCAATTGGACAGATTAACACAATGGGAAAGGCACTACAACAAAGGTGCTACGATGGAAGGACTAGCATGATACAAAGGTGCTATAAAGGAAGGGAAGAAGATTGCTCACCCATATCAGAAGATTCCAGGTTTGCAGGGGAAAGCTTCACCAAGAAGGGATCTCCAGAAAGAGATCTTTCCCCAGTGGCAGTCAGCCCTTAAATGGGGTCTAAGAGAGGTGCAGCCAGGCTCCACCCCTTCTGATCACACAGCTGAATTGCCTTCACCTGTGCTCCCAGGGCTGACCGGGTCGTTTCCCCAGGTGCTCAATCAGTGGTTCAGGCTGTGACTCAGCAGTTCCCATACAGACCCTCAAGAAAGACAAGATACACTGCCAAAATTAGTTCTAAAAAGCAAAAGTCCCATTTCACCAAAACAACATTTTTAACCCATGTATTTCACAAAGGGACAACACTTACTCTCAGAAGTAACTGTTTTATAAATACTTTTATCAAACAGACTAGGGCAGATGGACTAGTTTTCTAGGACTGCCTTTTTCCTTCTGTTTACCCTGCCATCTCAATATGGAGAAGGAAGAAACACTGGCTACACACAAAAAGCTCAGTTCATGCCTTTTTTTCTCCCCATTAAAAATAGCTTCAGAAAGTGAATAAAACATTTTTCCTTCCACAAATACTCAAGTTTTTCCAAAACAAAGTTAAAAACCAATCAAACCCCCAACAGCCTCACCTCATTATTAACCTGTCTCCCTACAGCTGGGGCTCCACATTTAAAACCCTTCTAACAGAGGCATAACAAATGAACACTGCACTCATTTATTGTTCTTTGCTCACTCAAGATTTCTGCTTCCCAGCTAAAACATCAGCCTGGACTCAGGACGCCCAGGAGAACTGGATCCAACATCAGGATCCCTAATCTCAAAGCCTCCTTTATGATTATAGTCAATAAATGTAACAGCTGTAAGTGTCACAACTTATTGTTTTCCTAATTGGAGATGAAAATTGGAGATGAACTCATGCAGAAATTGCCACTAACTTTTATCCCCTATTCTCCCCCTTCAAACTGGACACACACCTCCTTCCACCCCATTGCTGTAAAGCAGAGCTCCAGTTGGGAGGGGCAGAGGGCTACATGTAGGAAAGCCACCTGTGGATGGGGATTATTTGACTGGGTGTGCCCAACTCAGGAGGGTGGTCCCCTAGCTTGAATTTGTTAAATTATCTTTAAATACATGGTCTCAGTGAGTGGCATCTTCTGCTTTTGCATTAAAATTAAAGCAATGCTTGGCCTAATTGCCACCTCCCAGTCAGTGGTGACCTCTTGGCCAGTACATTCATCTCAACAGTGTTCAAGGAATAGAGGACTCTAGGCCAACTCCTACAGCACTTATAAGCTCTGGTATTTTGCCCAATGAAATCCATGTTAGAACTCCCATAAAGCCTCATCCAAGTGCTGGTCTAGGAAAGGCAGGAGAGAAATTCTCCTGTTAAAGGCTGCAAATGCTCGGTTTTGGTTCATGACTCCTCCAGATTTATCAGAGGGGGTGGGAAGGGTTGGGCACACCTTCACTGTCCCACATAGAGCTCCACTGTACACAGAGTCTGAGCTTCCTTGGCTTTCTATCCCCATAAACAGTGAACAGATGTGAAGACAGAGGGACCAAGAGATCAAAGTGATCTCCTCTAGCTCCGCTTCTTGGAGGTTCCTCTGGATAACTCTGGGAGATCAGCCTGAGTGCTCTCATTTTGGGCTGGGAGTTACAGCACATGCATGACTCATATGGCCACCAGCCGATATGGCTGTACAGCAGTACAACTCATTTGGCCACCAGCCCAGGCCCTTGACCAAAAACCCCCATGCTAAAATGGGATCCAGAGCTGCTTCTTTGTGGCTCACAGACACCTCTGACTTCTCCTGCGTATTACACCAGCTGTCCCCTAATGAACCTTTGTTAATACCAAAACCTTTGAGAGGACTCGATCCAATGACCTTCACCACCACTTGCTTGGGGGATGAAGGTCAGGAACCAAACAGGGCAGCCTCAGGAGATGGCAGGCCTAGGACAGGGGGTGGCCAGGGTATGTGGGGCTGCTGAGATCAGAGGGGATCTGGGAGGGGCCTTGCTGTCTGTGCCTCTCCCCCTTCCCACTTCAGCAAGATGAATTACTGGGGACAGCTGAGACAGGAGGCAAATGGCATCGTGCTGAAGCCGAACAAGGCCTGTGACTGCACGCTGTGGGATCCTAAATATTTGGAGAGCAAAGGTCAGGAGAACAGGACACTCCTCAGCGATAATTTCCCTGCAGCAGGGACATGGGGCTGCTATGCCTGGAATGACCCCAGGCATCGGGCAGGGCCAGCAGTGGGGTACAGGGTGGTACCCATGGACAGGCTGCTACTCTCCTGCAGGCTGCTACAATGACAGTATGTGTTTGTGATGGACCTGATGCCATGCAGCCTGAAGCCAGGAGGAAAGCACCCACCAGGCTGGCCACATCCTCAGTGGGACGTGTTAGGAGCTGATCCACCTCTCCATGTCCTCCTGCTGGCCAGACCTCCACTGTTGTGAAAATAAACAGTTGGGTATGGCAACGCTGACATTTGCTTTCTGCGAACAGGCGCTGGGAAAAGGACGCAGCTTTTTTGCAGGCTGGTCGCAGGGCAGGAGGCAACTTGTTCAGCATGGAATCATGACTTCGCGGTCATCCCTGCACACCTCATGGTCCTCATCCCCCTCCACGTGATGCTCCCATCAGCATGCTTTGCCCACCCCATGGCAATGGTGGGGGTGATGCTGGCATCTCCTGTATGACTGGGAGGTAAAGGGCAACCTGGGGGAGGCTGGTGTGAAGGAGCTGATGATGAGAGACCCAGTGGCCTGCTGGAGGATGGGAGAGAGCAGTCAGTCTGCTCAGCGCAGAAAGTCCTCTGCAGATTTGCAGCTGAGCTGTCAGGCAGATGAGCACAGCCAGCTGGTGGGAGGGATGCAGCCCTGTCACTCCTTATCTGCATGGACATCACCCCCAGGGCTCCTGTCCTCCCCCGGAGGCCACAGGAGATGTGTGAGCAAAGGATGCTAAAGTGTCCCAGAACAAACAGGCAGCTGTCAGATGTCCAATGGAAAAGCAGGAGACACTGCAGAGAACAGGGCAAGGTTTTGATGAGGACACTCACCCCAGAGTGATGTCACAGCTTTACTCCCACATCCCAGCTCCCTGTTCCCAGCTGGGGATCTGGGAATCAGGTGAGGTGTGTGGGTGAAGTGCCAGCATTCCAGGATTTCTCCTGGAGTAATGGCTGGGAACAGAGGGGAGGCCCCAGGAATGTGATGCCCATTGGTTTTATTCTGGGAGAGATGCCAGAGCTGAGCACAGCTGTTGGAACGTGGGCTTTCCTCACACACAAGCTGTGGTTCTGCTGCTCCAGCCCTCTGCCAGGGGAGATTTATCACATGTGCACCCCACACCTCGAAAGCTTCAACAAGGAGAAGTAAAAAAGCACCCTGCCACAGCCACATCCCAAATACGTGGGGCTGGACGGGCATTGCTGCCATGATGATTAGTAGCTGGGATAATTAAGCTCAGTGTGAAAACAAGGCGGTTATTTTGTGATCTTAGCACCAACCAGATTAAGGCACTTGGAAACAACTTCTTGTTATCCCTACAAGACAATGGATTGCACAGTTTCAAGCTGCACTGAGTATAAACCAAGCTGCATCAGTAATTGCACATCCTTCCATGGATACTCACTGCAGGGATGATCAGGATTTTTGAGGCCTAACAGGGAAACTGAGGCATGGAGAAGCAAAGCAACACCTTGGGAACCAAGCACATCTCTGCAGCACCCATCCTGCCCCAGGTCCTGTCCCATGGGCAAAGAGAGCACTGGGGGCACTGCACTGGCATGCAGGAGCGCAGGCAATCGCCTTGAAGCCGCTGGATGCCGCTCCCAGCTGCAGAACAAATTCAATAACAATAATAAGAGCAATGCCTTTTTAATAGGCACAGGGTGAAAAGAACCCAGAGAGTCAATATTTGTGAATGAAAACAAAATAAGCTGAGCTGTTAGCACGGAGGAATGCAAGGGAGGCTGAGATGTGGACAGGGTAATTATTATTTCATCTGCCAGAGCTGTGGTGCTGCCCGGCTGGAGGGCAGGGGAGAGGCAGATGGGGCAGAACAGAGCCAATGTTTTTGCTGCGGCAGCACCAGGCATGCGGCTGGGGATGGCTCAGTGCTCTGCTCCATCCGCCGGAGGTTCATTGCTGCCCGGGCCCAAGTATTTAATGTCAGCAGCTGGAATGTGCTTAACACAACATTTTACAAGGGAACATTAGTCAAGCATCTGCACTGACAGAGCTGGGCAGCGATAAGGAGCCGGCGCATGGGAGGCAGCTCTGGTTTCAGGAGGAGGGAGGGAGCGTGGGGAAGGAGGGCTTTGCTGGGGGTGGACAGAGCAGGACAGAGCTCCACTTCTGTGCTTGCATCACATGGGGTGTTATTACCAAGAAAAGGGTCCCCATTCTGCTCTCCACCTGGCTTCTGCATTCAGTGTCTTGCATTTTGTGTGCTGAAAGCCCTCCTTCAAGCCCCGCGCATGGATTTGGGGGAAGCTGTTCAAAAGCCATTCCCTGCCACGCTATGGCCCTTGTGTGCAGGACAGTCTTTAGCTGTCTGTGGATATCAGGTGTTTTTCATTTTTGCTCCTTTCCAGAACTCCACCGGCACAACAGCACTGAAGCTGGCCACGGCACGGGAGCGTCTACCCCTAAGCAGGGACAGAGAGCCGTGCCACATCCTGGAAATATCCCAGCGATTGGTTTGGGAACCATTAGTCAGCTTCGCCTGCGACCTGCAAGTGGCACCGCCCTCCTTCTATTCCTGGAGCGATCCCTGTTCATTAGCCTTCTTGGCCCCCGGGCTTGAAAAAAATCCCCCAGTGTCATGACTCCTTAATAAGATGTCATCTTCAGCCATGACAAACACGAGCGCTCGGTAAATAATAGCCCCGCCACGCAATGTCACGCCTCCCCCATCTGCTGTGGCCATGGCTGTGCTCTCACCTGCTGCCCGCTGCTCCCGGCCAGCTCAGTGCCTGCTCACTCTGGGGCAGCTGTGTGCTCCTTCCTGGAGTGGCCGGGGGCTTTGCAAAGGAGGATAAAATGTTCAAGCTCACAGGATTCTGCTGGCACCTGCACGGCAAAAGGGTGAGTGCAGGGCTTCCTCCCCATCCCCTCTATCTCCCTCCGTCCTCTCCCACTAGAGAGCACTGACCCCTTGGCACCTCAGTTTACCTACCCGCAAACTGGGACTAATGACCCACAGCGGAGTACTGCCATGAGAATGGCTTTTTGTTTCTTGCAGGCACTCAGCTCCTGCTCCCCAAAACCCGTAGCTTCTGAACCATGAAAAGGAGACACCACTACACTATTATGAACAAAAACAATAATAATGGCGTGTATTAATTAAAGCTGCTCCTAGGCGGGGGGAGGATTTCTAGAGATAAAACGCCCTTGGTTATAAGAGCACATGGAGGCAGGCACTGCTTCTAGGAGATGTCTTTTTTCCTCCTCTCCCTTTCCTGTGGAACTTGAGTTACACTGAGTGCGTAGGGGACAGCGGGACGTGGCACTGCTCCTTGCCATGAAAACTAATAGGGCCAAGCCTGCTTTCATCGGGAGTGTAATCAGAGCCCCGGATAATGTTTTAAAAGGCACAGCAGCCTCAAGTGCAAGCAGGGATTTATTAGCGAAAACGAAACCAGTCTGTGAGCCTTATTTTAAGAGCCTGAATGAGGAGGGAGCAGGCACAGCCTTGGCCACATTGTTGGGTTCGCTGCACTTCAACCCTGTGCTTGCACGGGGGCTGTGGACCCACAGTTCAGCCCAGATCTGAGGTCCCAGGTTTCTGACCCCATGCCTGTTGACTGCCTCATTCCAGGTGGCTCGGTGCACAGTGACAACCCCAGGTGGGAGATGCACAGAAAAAGTGGTCTTGCATCTATCTGTCCTCTGGAGAGAGGAGAAAACTTGCAGAGAAGTGAGCAGCTTTGTTTGCACGGAGCCTGTCGGAGAGGCTTTCCCGGCCTCAGGTGCCCCTGCCATCTGTGCACATAAGAAACCCTTCATAAGGTTCTCATTTCCTCTTTACCTTTTTTATATAGCCCATAATAAGATCCCTAATTTTAATGGACTGCATGGATCTCACTAGCGGGGAATGGCTCCAGCAAAGAGGCTTTAAACCTCTGTTTCAACACGATGGGCAATCTGGGTCCCTTGCTGGCCTCCCTGCAGGTGCTGGTGGGGTTTCCCACCTCCCTGGATCCCAAGAGATGCTCAGTGTTGGTGTCCCACATAGTGCTGGTGGGAATTAGTCCCTCTCCATAAATGCCCATGGAGTTGGACAAGAAAAAATAAAAACCCATTACCACACCAAAGGCCTGTTGCACACAATCGATGTTGGGATGCAGAAGGATCTGAGCTTGTTTGGCTGGAGAGGGTGAAGGCATGACCCTGAAGAGCTGCAGTGTGCTTGGCCAGGTTAGGCTGTGTGTTAAAACCCAGCAAACCAAATGGTCCAGAGGCAGGGGAGAGTACAGACCAGCCCCTTACTGGGGACAGCAGCACACGGGAGCTACAGCGTGGGGCTCTGGCTGAGAGGGAGCAAAGCCAGGAAGCAGAGATGCACAGAGCACTTGTCGAAGGAGCTGCTCTGCTTTCTGACAGCTCCTTTCTCCCAGAGCTCCTGGATAGGAGACAAAACATGATTTCTTGCTCCTTCCACTCAAAGGCGGCTGTGAAAGTCTAATTTATGCTGAACACTTTGGAAAAGAAATAAACTTGGCTATGGAACCAAGCACAGCTCCCAGCCAGGAAAACCTTGTATGGGATCAACACGTTTTAACCATGCAAATCAAATTGGGCCGAACAGAGCCCTGTTTCATAACTTCTGCCTCTCCCTTCCTTGCTTCTCAGGACTAGGCTACCTCTTCCCCAAACGAACCCTCACATCCACCCCCTGGGGCAGGGGCACACAGGGATGCTGCAGATGACTTATTTTGTCTTTTCTTTTCTTCCCCAGGCAAGGTGCAGCCAAACATGTCACAGCTTCATCTTTCACCGAGATGATTTCCAGCCGCTGAAATGCGCTGGATGAGGTCCACCTGCACATGAGCCCATCACTGAAAGCTGTGGTTGAGCAAGATGTGATGCCATGTGACCTCAGCAGCATGGAGGAGTACTTGGGGCACTGGGGAGAGGAATAGCTTTTCTCCATAGCCAGTAATAAAGCCAGGCAGGTGATGTTTTCTGTCCATTCTATTGCTTCTGCAGCTGGGTAGCCTGGGAAATGGGTTGTGGGAGCAGCCTTTGGAGGTTGGTTGGAGTTTTGTGATTCTGCGAAAGGCGATGAATACTCTGAGGATGTTTGGAGAGGAGCAGAAATCTGGGGATATTGTGTCCTTGGAGCATTGAGCACACTGCTAGATGAAACCCTGTGCAAATAGATCTAAGCTGGCTCTGGTTTGAGGGCTGTTGGACCAGGGAGCTTCAGAGCTTCCTTCCAAAATAAATTATCCCATTGTCTGCACCCACAGCACTACTGGAAGTGCTCTTGCTTCATATAGAGTTCAACAAATCCATCTGGGTATCTTTCCTGCTTCTCAATCAGCAGGATCCTAATTTTCCCTTATGATTTTATTCCTTAATTCGTTTGCCATAATCCTGTAGTATGTGGCTGGAGGAAAAGGAAACGACACAGAAAAGCAAACAGAGAAAAGCAAGCAGTGCCCCCAAGAATAGTATATTACTCCTCTTCTTTCCTGTTTGCCTTCCTGCCGTTCCGCTTCCATGCTCATTTGTGGGATTCCATCCAACACTCCATCCAGCATCTCCTCTCCAGCAGTGATGGATGCGTAGAAAGAGAGCGTCAGAAACGGTGAGCACAGAGCAGTCTTTTCCCTGCTGCACCCTGCCAGCAGCTTCAGGGACATCTGACACTACAGGGCACATCCAGCACTCATTAGCGACCAAGATTGCCATCTTGGGGCTTGGGGAAGCCCCAGCCCTGCCCACGTGGGGCCTGGCTGGTGGAGCGGAAGGTGCAGCAGAGTCAGTATTATGGGATTCTCTGGGAAAAGGCATTTCCCTGCTCCTCATGCAGAGGGCTGCAAGGGACAGGCACCACCCATAGCACTGCTTGCCTAGCATAGTCGCAGAGCTGGTTTGTGCCTATTCTCCCTTTCCTTTTTCTCCTGCGCTCCTGATCTCTCTCCTGTACCCCTGATCTGAGGAAATCATTGACAATACCCATCATCTCAGAGGTAACACATGAACCATTTCTTTGGCAGGTGCTGGGGTGCTCCCTGCAGTGTGGTGTCAGCCTGAGCCTCTGTTTGCCCACAGAAGCGCTGCACGTCTTTGCGGCGCATCTCCAACTTGAGCTCTCTGTAGGCATTTATCCTCGTGAGCCATAAAGGGAGCGTTTTACACTTTGCTCTTCCACTGTGCTGCCAAGAGTGAGCTCCACACATGCAAAGACACACACACACCTGCGCACACACGCACTTAACAACTGGAGCAAACAATGGAGCCGTCCATCTGTTGTCAGTCTTGTTGGCAGTCTTGGATGCATGGTGTAAAAGGCTCCCCCTGGGTGCTGAGCACCACGGCTTGGGATGCTGGGGATGGGATGCGAGCACCGGTGAACAGAGGCTGTGGCATCCAGGGAACCCTGCAGTGCCTGGGTGGGATGATGGCGGTGCTCCAGGTAAACACTTGGTCTAGCCCTGTGTGCATCTCACAGCTCGGTCACCTCCACGTATGCCAACAGAATGAGCTTGGCGTAGGAACATAAACTCCGTACATACTCATTGCTATGACCTGCTAGCGGCCATGGGAGCCCAGCTTCATGGACTTCCCAAAGCTCAAGGAGGAGCAGAGTCAACACCAGCCCTCCTGCCCCCACGCTGACATGCGGGGCTGCCTTGGAAAGGATGTCAGTGGAGTTTGGAAATATGTATTTCCCCACTAATCTGAAAACTTCTGCAGATGTTTTCCCTCAGTAGGCCATAGCTGTGGAATCTGGGGACGGCTACAGCTGCCAGCCAGGCTGAGAGCAGAGGGTGGAAAGCCAGGCCAAGTGCAACAATGCCCGGACAATGAAGGGATCTGGAGGGGCTCAAAAGTAGGAGAGGATTTTTTTTGTCTCCTTGGTGTAATTTCTTTATTAATATTTACACGTCAGAACCAGCAAAGCACACCTCCAGATCATGCAAGAGATCTTTTTCTCCTTACTTGGGCAGCAGAACATCCCAGCAAGACAACTGGGAAAACAAAGAGGGGTGCCAAGCCCACCTCACCGGCAAGGAGAAACAGAAATACTGCTTATTTAAAACATGTGTATTAACAGAGGGGCTCTTCCCTTCCTATATCATGGAGGAGGATGAAACCCACCTGGAGCACCAGACTGCCCCAGCCTTGGGGCCACCCACTGGCACCCATACTGGCACCCAACCATCACTCCCACCCGTCTGCTCCTGAGAAACAGCTTCCTCCCTCCCTGTCCTCCACTGTCAGATGCATTTAAAAGGTTTCAGCCCCGATCTTTGAGTTGCAGGGATGCAGTGCAGGTGCTTCAGTGCAAGGAGGATGACACGGGGCTGCGGGAGGTAATGGGAGCCAGAAGGTCTTCTCAGTAGCTCGGAAGGCAGAGCCAAGCCCTTCAAACAAAAGCCCTTGAGGGAGAAGAGAGGATCTTCCCTCAAGTGTCAGCACATTTCAGCAGTTTATAAATACTGACGTCCTCCCTGTGCCACAGCCCCACCTGCCTGGCTGTGTCCTCACCCAGCAAAAGGCAGAATCCAGCCCAAGGTGTGTGTGAAGCACTGGGGTGGTGCTGCTAGTTTGCACAGGGATTCCAGACCAGGCTCCCCCTGCATCCACCTCCTGCTTAAAGCAAGGAGATGCCCTGAAATGCATGCAAGGTGTTGCGGGTTGCTGGTTTTATTCCTTCAGTCCCAGGAAGAACAGGAACATCTTGAGAGGAGGAGCCAAGTCTGTGCAAGGGGAGGCAAATCCCACCTGGAGATCCTCTTGGGTATCCCAGGACTGACTTTTGGAGCAAGGAGATCCCAAACCAGGGAGCATGTGCCCCAAAGTGTGGCTGGAGGGTGGCAGAGATTGAGTGGGACATGGCACATCACAGTCATTCCTCAGGGGTACACGAGCTGAGACTCCTCAGCCCTATGGGTCTGGGGAAGGAGTGGAACTGCTGCCCTCGTTCCCAGATTACTCCTTCCCAGGGTTGCATCAAACAGATGTGAAAACAGGGCAAAACTGAGGGGCAGAGGGCAATAATGACTCATGGAAAGCCCTGGGAGTGTTTTCAAACCCCAGTGCCAACATCCCCTTGCAGAGCAGGTGAGGGGGGAGCTGGGTTTGGAGTCACTTCTGCAGTGCTCCCCACGCCGTGCACAGGAGTTTTATACCGAGAGCCTGCAAAAGCCATTAGGACTTTTGTGCCGGGGCACTAGGAAAGCAACGCAGACACCACTCACTTTTCTAAATAAACATTAGTCTTAAAAAGTTTGCACTGCTGACCCCCGCAGCTCTGATTACTTGTAATTCTCCAAACCGCGTTTTAAGACTTCAAACTTTTCTCTTTCTTTTCTTTTTTTTTTTTTTTTTTCCACTGCGGTGGGGGCAGGACTTGGTTGCTTCCTCCCCACATCCACACCACAGCTGTGCTGTTAGTGCTGTGTTTTCCGCTCCGGTTCTCCATGCCCAGCCCCGGGCAGCTCCTCACTTCCACATCCCCTCTGCGTGCCCACCTCCCTCCATATTCCCCCAGAAAATCTTTTTCTTTCTTTTTCTTCGTCTTTTTTTCTTTTTCTTTTTTTTCTTCTTTCCTTTTTTGGAAAGAGCCAGACCACCGTGCTGAGAGACGTCTATCTCCTTCGAGCTGCAGCTCCGTCCGTGCAGTTCTGTGCCCCCCCCCCTCGGGGCACCCCAAACCCCCCTTCCCCTCACCCCCTCTCC
>JAOWBP010050974.1:0-17124 GCA_028571105.1 Tragopan temminckii | reverse complement strand
AACCCTCCCCTAACCCTAACCCTAACCCTAACCCTAACCCTAACCCTAACCCTAACCCTAACCCTAACCCTAACCCTCCCCTAGCACTCACCTTAACCCTCCCCTAACCCTCACCCTAACCCTCCCCTAACCCTAACCCTAAACATAACTCCAAACCCTAGTCCTAAACCTAAACTTAATCCTTACCATAACTATAACCCTAGTTATAACTATTACCATAAACCAAAACCAAGCCCTAACCCTAATCCAAACACTTCCTTCTCAATTTTGGCACAGCAAGCACTTTTCCTTCTGCATTTTGACCCAGAAGGCCAGCAGCCTTTTGGATTTCAAACCTGTAAGCCTCCTTCCTTCTTTTTTTTTTTTCTTTTTTTTTTTTTGGCACAGAAAGAACTCTCCCTTATGGATTTCTGGCCTGCAAGCCCACTTCCTTCTGGGTTTACGCCCAGCAAGCCCTCCTTCTTGGTTCTGGCCCAGCAAGCCCCCTTCCTTCTGCATTTCAGCCCAACAAGTTCCCTTCTATTTGGTTTGTGGCCCAGCACGCTCCCTTTCTTCTGGTTAGGGACCCAGCAAGCACCATTCTTTTTGCTTTGTGGCACAACACACCTGCTTTTTCCTGGGTATGGACCAGCAAGCCCACTTCCTTCTGTGTTTCAGTTGAGGAAGTTCCCTTCTCTTTGGGTTCTGGCTTATGACACCCCCATTCCTCTGGGTATGGATCAGCCTGCTCCCGTTCGTACTGGATTTGGGCACGGGAATGCCCATTCCTTCTGCCTTTCGGCCCAGTAAGACTTATTCCTTCTTGGGTTTGGCCCAGAAGGCACCCCCCTCCATTTGCGTTTCCGACCAGCAATCATCTTCCTTCTGAGTTTCCGTCCAGCAAGCCCCCTTCCTTCTATGTTTGGCCCACAAATTCCTCTTCTTTTTGAGTTTCTGCCCTGCAAGATACCTTTCTTCTGCTTTTCTGTCCAGCAAGATCCCTTCTTGTCAGTTTGTGGACCAGCAAGCCTGCTATTTTCTGGGTTTCAGTCCACCAAGACCCCTTCCTTCTTGTTTGCTCCCCAGCACGTCAACATTCTTCTGTGCATGGCCTTACAAGCTCTCTTCCTTCTGGGTTTGGGAGGAACAAACTCCTTCTTTACTAGTTTTGGCACAGCAAGGTCCTTTCCTTCTAGCTTTGGGCCCAGAAATCCACATTCTCTCTGGCCTTCAGACTTGCAAGCCTCGTTCCTTCATTGTTTCAGACAGCAAGTCCATTTTTTGCTGGCTTTGGACCAAGCATGCCTCCTTCCATCTGAGTTTCTCTTGGTTACTGTACAACAATGTCTTTTGCTTATGGATTTCTGCCAGCAAGCCCCCGTCCCTCTACATTTCAGCCCAGCAAGCTCCCTTTTCTTTTTTTTTTTTTTTTTGCTTAGTGGCCAAGCACGCTCCCTTTCTTCTAGTTTTGGACCCAGCAAGCAGCCTTCTTTTTGCTTCTTGGAACAGCACACCCACTTTTTTCTGGGTATGAACCAGCAACACCTATTCCTTCTGGGTTTCAGTCCAGCAAGACCCATTTCTTCTCGGTTTCTGTTCAGCAAGTCTCCTTCCTTCTACATTTCAACCCAGCAAAACCCTTCTTTTTGCTTCGGGGCCCAGCACACACCCCTTTTTCTGCTTGGAACCCAACAAGCATCCTTCTTTTTTGCACTGTGGCACAGCATACCTGCTTTTTTCTTGATATGGACCAGCAAGACAAACTCCTTCTGTGTTTCAGTTGAGGAAGTATTTGAGGAGCACATTGAGTAGAGCTTGGAGTTGCGCTGTCAGAGAGAAAACAAGGTGAAGTCCACATTGGTCCTTACCAGGCTGTGGAGACAAACCCCCCTGATCAGAGGAAAGAAGCCAGCTGAAGTCACACTTTCTTATCTGCAAGCGACCACCATGAATAGCTGCTCTCTGCGAATGCCGCTTTCTTACAAGAAGAGCGGACTCAGGCAATTCCGTAGCCGAAAAAGTGCAACTTCGACTGGCTGCTTTCCTCCATGGAGGGGGGGTTTCTCTCCGCAGGCCAGACAGGAGAAATTTTGTCTTCAACTTGTTTTCTCACTGAAAGCGCAACTCCTAGTGCTACTCAATGTGCCTTCCCCTTTTTTCAGAGAGAGTTTGTTTCTTTTCTTCTTCTCCATAGTGACACTCTTAGTTTCTTTAACAATGGAGAAACGAAATGAAAACTCTCTGTAAGACACGTGACGAGCACGTTGAGGAGTGCTAGGAATTGTGCAGTCAGAGAGAAAACAAGGTGAAGTCCAAATCGCCCCTTACCAGGCTCTGGAGAGAAACCCCACTCATCAGAAGCAAGCAGCCGGCTGAAGTCGCACATTCTTGGCGGCAATTGACCGGCGTGAATAGCGGTTCTCCACTATTACCGCTATCCGCTGAGAAGAGCAGACTTGGGCAATTCCATAGCCAAAAAAGTGTGACTTCAACCAGCAGCTTTTCTCTCACCCAAAATATGACATTTTCTTCCAGGAATACCAGTTCTCTCCAAAAAATATGACATTTCCTGCCAGAAATACTGGCTTTCTCCCCCCAAATCCAACATTTTCTCCCAGAAATACCAGTTTACTCACCAAAAAGATGACGTTTCCTGTGAGAAATACCAGATTCCCCCCCAAAATATGACATTTCCTCCCAGAAATAACAGTTTTCTTCCAAAAGTATGACATTTTCTCCCAGAATTGCCAGTTTTCTCACAAAAAAAAGACATTTTCTTCCAGAAATATCAGTTCTCTCACCAAAAATATGACATTTTCTGCCAGAAACGTCCGACAGAGAAACAGATGGAAAACTCACTGTAAGACAGGTGACGAGCACATTGAGGAGCACTAACAGTTACGCTGTTGGAGAGAAAACAAGGTGAAATCCCAGTCGCTCCTTCGGAGTGACTCGGAGTGGACTCGGGCAATTCCGTAGCCGAAAAAGTGCGAGGAGTGCTGGGCAGCAAATCAGAAAGAAACTGCCTTGTTGGCTGAAACTTAGAAGGAAGGGGTCTTGCTGGTCCATACCCAGAAACAAGCAGGCGTGTTGTGCCACAAAGCAAAAGAATGCTGCTTGCTGTGTCCGACAGTAGAAGTAAGGGGGTATGCTGGGCCACAAACCAAATAGAAGGGGTCTTGCTGGGCTGGAATGCAGGAGTAGGGCTTGCTGTGTCCAAACCCAAAAGGAAGAGGGCAGTGCTGGGCTACAAACTGAAATGAAGGAAGCTTGCTGGGCCAACATGCTGAGGAAAGGGGCTTGCTGTCCAGAAAACCATATGGAAGAGGTGTTGCTGGCTCTAACCCAGAAGGAAAGTGGTTTGCTCGGCCAAAATCCAGAAGGAAAGGGACTTGATGGCCACAAATGCAAAACAGTTGGGACTTGCTGGCCCAAAACCCATAAGGAAGGGGGCTTTGCTGGGCTGAATCCCTGTAAGAAATAGGCTTGCTGGACCAAAACTCAGAAGGGGCATGCTGGGCATAAACCCATAAGGAAGGCAGATTCTAAGCCCAGAGCCAGAAGGAATGTTCCTTGATACACAGAAACCCAAACAGAGGGGGCTTGCTGGGCTCCATGCCAGATGGAAGTGGGTTAGCTGGAGGGAAACCCAGAAGGAAGGGGGCCAGTTGGCCAAAACCCAGAAGGAAGGCTTGCTGAGCAGAAACCCAGAAGGGAGTGAGCTTGCTGGACAGAAACCTATAAGGGAGAGTTCTTTCTGAGCCAAAAACCAGAATACCAGATATATCACCAAAATTACGACATATTTCCTCCCAGAAATACCAGTTCTCGCCTAAAGGTATGACGTTTCTTCTCAGAAATACTAGCTTTCTCCAAAAAATATGACATTTTCTCCCAAAAATACCAGCACTCTCACCAGAAATCTAACATTTTCTCTAAGAGATACCAGCTTACTCCAAAAAATATGAGGATTCCTCCCAGGAATAGCAGTTTTCTACTCAAAAATATGACTTCTTCTCCCAGATATAGCACTTCCCTATAGAAAATATGACATTTTCACCCAGAAATAACAGTTCTCTATTGAAAATATGAAATTTTCTCCCAGAAATAACAGTTTTCTCCCCCCAAAAATGACTTTGTCTCCCAGGAATAAAAGGTTTGTCTCCCAAAAGGTGACATTCTCTCCCAGAAATACGGGTTTTCTCCCCAAAAGTATGACATTTTCTCCCAGAAATACCTGCTTTCTACAGAAAATATTACATTTCCTGCCAGAAATACCAGTATTCTCCCCCCAAAATAGGACATTTTCTTCCAGGCATACCAGTTTTCTCCATGAAAATAGGACAGTTTTGTGTAGAAAACAGGTATTTCCGGGAGAAAATTTCATGTTTTCAGGGAGATAACCGGTATTCCTGGGAGAAAAAGTCATGTCTTTGGGAAAAAAGCTGCTATTCCTGGGAGAAAGTGTCATATTTTGGGGGAGAAACCTGGTATGTCTGGCAGGAGGTGTCATGTACTTTGGAGAAATCTGGTATTCCTGGGAGGAAAAAGTCATATTTTCGGGGAGAAAACGTCGAGCATGGGGCCCAGCATGCCCCCATCCGCCTGGGTTTCAACATATCAAGTCCTGTTCTCTCCGGCTTTGGACTCAGAATGCCCCCTACCTTCTAGGTTTCTGCCGTGGAAGACCTCTTCTTTTGGTTTTGGCCAAACAACCCCCTTCCTTCCACATTTTAGCCCAGCCAGCCTCCTTCCTTGCGGTTTCTGGCCCAGCACAGCCCTTTTCCTTCTGGGTTTGGACACAGCATGCTTCACTCCTGGGTTTCAGCCTAGCAATCACCTTTCCTTCTGCATAAGCACACCGCAAGCTCCAGTCCTTCTGCTTTCTACCCCAGCAGGCACCCTTCCTTCTCAATTTCAGCATAGCAAGAACTTTTCCTTCTGCATTTTGACCCAGAAGGCCAGCAGCCTTTTGGATTTCAAACCCGCAAGCCTCCTTCCTTCTGGTTTTCGGCTCAGAAAGAACTCTCCCTTATAGGTTTCTGCCCAGCAAGCTCACTCCCTTCTGGGTTTCTGCTCGACAAGCCCTTCTTCTGGGTTTTGGCTAACTGGCCCCCATACATCTGGGTTTCTGCATACCAAGGAACATTCCTTCTGGCTTTGGGCTTAGAATCTGCCTTCCTTATGGGTTTATACCCAGCATGCCCCTTCCGTCGTAACAGTTTTGACACAGCAAGCCGTACTCCTGCGATTCAGATCAGCAAGTCCCCTTCTATTTTGTTTGTGGCACAGCACACCTGCCTTTTTATGGGTTGGGACCAGCAAGACCCCTTCTTTCTGAGTTTCAGTCCAGCAAAGCAGTTTCTTTCTGATTTGCTGCCCAGCACTCCTCACACTTTTTTTGGCTACAGAATTGCTAGAGACCGCTCTTCTCGGCAGAAAGCTGTACTCGTGGACAACCGCCAGTTTCGACAGTCAATTGCAGTCGAAAAAGTGTGATTTCAGCCATCTGCTTTCCTCCGATTTTGGGGGGTTTCTCTGACGAAAATACAACATACTGTCCCAGACATACCATTTTTCTCCAATGAAAATAACATTCTCTCCCAGGCATACCGTTTTTTTCTCCCCCCAAATATGCCATTTTCTCCCAGGCGTACCAGTTTTCTACTCAAAAATATGACTTTCTCCCAGATATAGCTCTTCTTTATAGAAAATGACATTTTCACCCAGAAATACTAGTTCTCTATTGAAAATATGAAATTTTCTCCCAGAAATAACATCTTCTCCCCAATAATATGAGATTTTCTGCCTGAAATAACAGTGTTCTCACTGAAAGTATGACAATATCTGCCTGAAATAAGTTTTCGCAGTGACAGTATGACATTTTATCCCAGAAATTCCAGTTCTCTCCCAAAAACATGACATTCTCTCCTAGTAATAACAGTTTTCTCCCCAAAAATATGAGATTTTCTCCCAGAAGTCCCTGCTTTCTACAAGAAATATCACATTTCCTGCCAGAAATACCAGTTTTCTCTCTGAAAATATGATATTTTCTCCCAGGTATACCAATTTTCTCCAATGAGTATGAAATTTTCTGCCAGACATAGCCCCAGTGAAAATATGGAGAGCCTTCATCTAAGAATTCATACGAAAATGAACAGGTTTTTACCTTTACATTCACCAACAGAGAGTCCAAATGGGACAGAAACCACCTAGAAGCTGTGCTTGTGGAAAGGGTTTTAATGGGCATTATGACCTGACTCAGCATCAGCTGGTTCAAGCTGGAGAAAAGCCTTATCTCAATGTTTGAAGAGTTGGAGCCACTTCAGCAAGAAATTAGCAGCTGAACAAAGCAGCGTTTGCAGCAACTCCTGCAGGGCATCCTTCAGTCTTGCATTAGAGATGGGATAAAAGAAAGAATAATCCAAGCAGGTCTGGGAAATCCTGCAGGGAACTTGAGGCACAGTCACCGACACTACAGACAGCAATGTGATATTGCTCCAGAGCATGGAGTAACAGTGCCCTATTTTCATTTTCTGAGAATCACAAATGAGGGAGGAGGAGGTATACTCACGTGGTGAAATGAAATTATAAAAAACAGCAGGGTGTATGGAGACAGTAGGGCCAAAAAGTGGGGCATCAGTCACACTAGCATCTTTGGAGAGTTAAAAGAAAGTATCTGGTTGCTGGGCTGGTGTTTAGCTTGGGCATCTGGAACAGATGCCCAAAACAGAAAGGCTATTTTACCCTTTTGTTCAGTTATGAGAAAGCATAGTATTACAAATTCTAGAACTGTTGTAATCATTATTTGCCCTTTATTAGGCCTTGTGAACTGTAGCTTCTAATCACTTAGGATCCAGGATCTTACATAATTGGTTGCCTTCACCTTCTGTCCCTTGATGGAAATACAATATCTAGACCTCCTAACCACCAGCTTAGAGTCGTGACAAGCTAACATTTTAAACATTTTTTTTTTTTTTTTAAATCTTCATTTCTTTTTCCCTGTGATGGTTTGGGGACTGTAATTAATCCATCCTATACAGTGTGATAATTTCAGGAGAGATTCTCACTGAGAGAAATGCATCACGAGCACAGGACAAAGATGTTTCGTGCCTCAGTCAGTTTTCAACATAAGCCTCCAATGTAATGTAACACGTGTTTTTTTCTAAGGTAGAAAAAGCACTCTTTTATAAGGCCATTCTGCTTTTATATTTTACTTGCACTATTATTCTTGTGCTACTATCAATTAAATGCAAAGAAAAATAAAAATACCACTGTATGAATCATAAAAAGGGCCTTTTTATGAGTTGAGGACAAAAGCTTGCTTCACGAGAACTGTGTTTTTGCTTATACGAAACAATCCCTCATCAGTCTGCCCTTTGAACCATGGCTCCAGACAAATTACACACCACTGTTATGGATAGTAGCATGTTGTACAATGGAAGGTCACATCTAAGAGCTCTGCTTTGATCATTCACTATATGGGAAAGGTTTCACTTTTGCATGACTGAGTTATGGGAGTGAGAAGCATTAAGAATCCTCTGCTGGTACACAGTGTTAGTCTAAAGAAAGAAGAAAGAATACAATGAAGTTGGTATTTTGTTTCTGTATCACAGCATCAGCTTTGGTAGTTCTATTGCTGGATCTGCAAAGGCCCAGAACAATGTATTTACCTACTGGGACTAAAGGACTTCTCCCCCACCCTTCCATTAAGGCTAATTGTCAAAACACTGGTCTTTGGGAGATTTGGTAATACTATGGAGCTGCACATCTTACTTCCTACAAGGGACTGACTGCCAGCTGAAGTTTGAGTTGGATATCTGTGGCCTGTGCAAGGAATAGATCCTACAGGAGATGATGTGTGACTGAGCTTGCTTCTACCCATCTTGTGGAAGTGATTTCAGGAACACATGATCACTTTTCTACTACTAAATGTGGGAGCTATTAAAAAATTAAAAAAATATATATTTTTTTTAATTAAGGCCTTTCAGAGTGGTAGCATGGACAGCATAGCTGCATTTTGGTCTTGTGCCACCATGGGTCAGAAAAGAATCTGTATTTTTAAGGACTAAAAAGGTCACTGATATTAAGGATCAAAACTGGATAAGAGTTGGATTAGAGCAACTCCTGGTGAATTCTGCAATCAGCACTGTGCTCTTAAGGTAGGTCCTATCAAGTTGTGTTATGCTGGCCAACACTGCGCAGATTCTTAGGATAAGAATAACATAGACTTTGGCCTGATTTGCTAGGAGAGGAGTGGAAGAGGCAAAGCCCAAGGGAGAATTGTTTCTCTTGTTGTTGTGAAGAACAGCAGTAGGATTTGCTTCCTGTCCCCAACAACCCCTTTTAAGGACAGCATCTTTAGGCTAAAGCTGATTCCCTGTCCACAGACAGAACAAGCAGCTAGTAGTAGCCCCCCACACCTCATTGTTTGTAAGAGGTAGATTCAGTTTTTGCAGTAGAAAACTTCTAGCACTAAGGTATAGGCCTTCACTAAACTTTCTTACAAAATGACTGCAGGGTTGTTGTTCACAATGAGATGTTGAGGCAGAGCGAGTCTGTCAGGTATTCTGTTTTTCAGAACATTCTGACCAGGTGGGTAAACACTGATACTACCTACAGTGGATAGGCAGGATAGCAAAAGCCTAGTATACACTGTCCTCCTGTCCCTCTTGAAAAACGTGGAACTGCTGGTGGCCCTAGTATACATTGTCCTTCTGTCCACTTGATGAATGGGGAACAACCTGTGGGCCTAGCATACATCCTCCTGTCCCCTCTGAAAAATGAAAAATGACAGGTGAGCGATAAACCTTACATGGAAACACACCTTAGCAACTGTGTCTAGTACGCTGTGTGCCTGAGATGCTCAGCCAATGAGCAACAGAAGAGATGTCACATACTTAGTAGAAAGGGTATAAAATAGCATAGGTTTCACTAATTAAGCGCACAATTTCTTCCTTGCCACAAGGTGGCGTACGCCTGCTATTGCAATAATGAATAATATCATTTCACAAAGATCTGTGTCTGATCGGAAATTATTGATTTTGAGTGTTTCTCACACTGTTGGCATGAGGCAACATGACTCTTGTGCACCAGAAAGAACAAGCAGCTCTTGCCCTTTTCTGAGGCTAGAATCTCAGAGGTTTTGTTTTTAAAAAACTGAAACTATAAGAAAATGGTAGGTGTTGACACTCTTACAGAAAGCCTTAATAGTAATCCAGTGTATCTGCAGGGGTCATGGAGGACAAATTTCTAAAGCCACTTCACCAACATACAGGAACACGTGTAAAAGTATATCCATACTAACGTTACCTCTCCTGGCTGCAGGGAGGAGGCAACACCTTCCCAATACAGGACAGCATGTTATTATATATAGAAGCTGAGACAGCAGCTCAAGGATACCTCTCATGCAAAGACACGGGGGAGGAATACATTTTTCAGCTTTGTCCACCTCTGCAAAAGCCAAGCTTATGAAAACTTACATGCTCATGTCATAAAAAACTGCACTGTTATGCATAAGTATATGCACAACAAAACAAAGAAAAACCAAGCCCTTCATCCAGGTGGCAGAGAGAATTTCTGTAGTAGAATTTCTGAGAATTTAAGTGCCTGACACTACAGCCATTCAGATTCTCTTAGTTTAAGACAAGAATGTTAGTGTGCAATTTTCTAATTAACTGGGAATCATCTATATACATGCATGAGACAGATGAATTTATTTGTGGGATGCATTTTGTGTCTATCCAACAGAGGGAAAGAAAGTGAAGGGCTGGTCTGAGTCATAAGAAGCACTGACCTGTACTACAGGAAACAAGACTTAAATGGACAACATCACAAGTGAATCTTAGGCAAGAAGCAGCAGCTTCTAAGCACTGCTGGGAGTAGCAGCAGTGTGCAGGATGGGACTAAGGCAGCACAGGGGAAGGAGTCTGGATATCGTCTTCCTCCCCTAACTGCACATGCTAAGGTGCTGCAGCTGCCTGCCTGGGTATATGTGCAATTCTTTCTGTATCCAGCTCCTACACAGCAAGAGGATTGAACCATAGGGCTATTTGGCAACCTCTCCAATTGCAGCCTCTTCTCCTTTCAGTTTTGCTTACTATGCTGGATTTTGCTGAGGTCCTACTGTCTGAATAGCTTTGGCTAGCACAAAACAACCCGCAGCATTGTGTCTTTATATTTCACCTTTCACTTGCAGTCATTTATTTCTAGGGCTTGCAATGAACCTCAGGATAACTGACCTACCTGAATACAAAGAGAGCAGGAAACAGAAGTTTCCTGGTTGTTCTGACAGAAAGTGGTTTATTGTCAGTATTCCTTTTTCAGAGATGACTTGAAGTATCATAGACAAGCACCCAGTTTATTCCTTTAAATACCCACATATATGAAAAAGTTCAGAGAAAGACCGAGGAAGCACCTGTCTGCACAGCTGTCATCCCTGCTGTTCTTCTGTCACTACAATGGTAGAGCATAACATAGCAAACCCCAATTTTCCAGCTTAACAATAAGCCTTGTATAATCAATGAATATACAGATGTTATAATTATGAAATAAACAAGAGAGTTTGGCTAAACAGGTTAGTATACCAAAAAGAGAATAAATAAGAGTACTAACGCTTGCCCTGAGCTCACTGTAAAACTCCAGAGGAGGGATCTTCAGAAGAGATCCTTCCCCACTGGTAGTCAGCTCTTAAATGGGTGTAGGAGAAGTGGAGCCAGGCTTCACCCCTTCCGGGAGCACAGGTGAATTGCCTTCACTGTGCTCCCAGGGCCGACTCATTGCTCGCCTCAGGTGATCAATCAGAGGTTAAGGCTGTGATTCAGCAGTTCCCATACAGGCCTGCTGGCAAAAATGTCCCTCTCCATCCCAGGAGGCCAACTTTGGAGATCCTTCATGCAGCTGGTCTGCAGGAAGAACTTTCTTCTTAAACTTCAAGAGTCCTGTGGAAATAATGAGGTAACAGTGGCTAACAGTTCTTGAATGTACAAAGCCAGACGGATTGAGTTCTGGATGGGTCCCCAAAAGATAAAGAGCACGTAAGAGCAACGCTGTTAGTAAATTAGTCTCCAGTTCAAGAGAGGCAACATTCAGGATGAGGCTCTTAAGAGCACACAGTCAGACTGCTGCAGAGACTTTGGCACAGCTTCACTGCCTGGACTTTACACAATTCTTAGGACCCTTTCTCATACACACGTGACCTGTGGTCCTGCACTGCAGCCCACACTGTTCTCAGCAATGCTGCCACAGATATTTGAAGGCTGTATCTAAAATCACCAAAGGATTTGGAGAAGAAAATAGCTTTTTGCATTCCTCTTGCAATTCAGGATCACAAATGCAGAAATTCAGAACACTGCACAAAACAGAGCTGCACTATTGGCCTGCCAAAAATTCCCTGGGAACTGCATTGTAGGATTTCAGTCTGTAAGAGACACTTTCTAGTAACAAGCAATATGTAGTGTCTATTGCATGTAACATGCCAATGGGGATGTTCCTCAAAACTATAATTGATCTACAAATGTCTTACCTAATTCAGCAGAAAGGAAAAGTTATTTGGAAATGTTTGCATAACTAGCTTTTGGTAAGCTTTTTTGAAACTGTTTTACATTATTCATAGATCGTGTGACCAATGCTATGAACTCTGGATTCCCAGAAATTAACACATTTGATGATGGAGTAGAGGTAAGCCTACAAAAAGCTTTCTTGTCTTTCTCCTCACTTAACATCTCATTCCCAAATACAGTTGTTTTGTCTTCATAATGTGTTTCCGTACTTTTGCAGCCATACTAGTAACATGTGGCATTGCTTTTGAGTTGGTTTTGGTTTTAGGATCCTTGTTTAGAGATATTACCTTATATTACTTATTTACACTTGTGGACCCTTTTTAGGTAGCCCATGGACCTCCTGATATGCATGGACAGCAGATGACAAATGACTGCAATAATCTCACTCAGTGAAAGGCGCCTATTCAGATATTGTGTGAATAGTGTGAATTGCAGGAAATGCCACCTTTTCCTTGTGCTAATTGAAGGTCCCAGGTTCACATTATTTAGCTGTGGGTCCACTTTCATATATGTCTCCATATATTAATCAGGTAGGAATGGGGCTTGAAAAGCAATGCTCAACATGAAGGAATGAGATGCCATGTTGCACAAGGTATATCAAATGTAATTTCTGCAGTTTTGGCTGAGGAAAATCTTCCTAAAGATTTAAAAACTCACTACTATTTCACTGGAAATGCAGTCACTAAGCTGCCAAATATTATTGGAAAGCAGGAAACAAATTACTTTGACTACAGTATGTACTACCAAAGGCCGGGTAATTGCTTCTGAGAAAATAACCCATATAGGTATAGTTCCTTTTTTTCCCAATATTTACTCAAAGAAACTTCTTGCTTATTGAAGTCCAAATTTTATTAATTTTGATTAAAAGACATTTAATTGAATTAGAATAAGCTTTAAGCTATTGCTTTCTGTCTTGTAAAACGATATATAAGAAAATAAATGTGAAATTTTGGGTTTCATTTTGCTCACTTCTGAGGGGAGTCAGTGAACAAAACCCCCTGGGAATCTGTCCTCAAGGACAAGGGAGTGGAGCAGAGCTGGCAGATCTTTAAGAAAGCTTTCCTTAGAGCACAAGAGCTCTCTATCCCTAGGCATAGGAAATTAGGAAAGGAAGGCAAGAGACTGACATGGCTGAACTGCGACCTGCTGGTCAAACTGAAGATCAAAATGAAAATGCACAGGCAGTGGAAGCAGGGACAAGTAACCTGGAAGGAGTACAGGGATGCTGCTAGGCTGTGCAGAGATAGAGTCAGGAAGGCCAAAGCCCAACTGGAACTGGACTTGGCAAGGGGTGCAAAGAAGAATAAGAAACGCTTCTACAGGTACATCAGCTAGAAAGGAAAGTTAAAGAGGGCGTATCCTCACTAGTGAGCAATACAGGCAAGCTAGTAACAATAAACAAGAAAAAGGCTGAGGCACTCAGGTTCACAACTGCCTGTGGAACCTGAACAAGCATAAGTCCATGGGTCACAATGAGATGTATCCCAGAGTTCTTGAGGGAATGTGCTGACATAGCCAATTTTGATATTTGAAAAGTCATGGAGGTCAGGTGAAGTCCATGGTGACTGGAAAAAGGCAACATCACATACATTTTTAAGAAGGGAAGAAAGGATGACTCAGGGAACTACCAACTGGTTAGCCTCACCTCTGTGCCAGGGAAGACCACAGAGCAGATACTCCTGGAAGCTATGTGTATGGGAACTTCTGAATCACAGCTTGAATTTCTGACTGATCACCTGAGGCAAGCACTGACTCAGCCACGGTAGAACAGGTGAAGGCAATTCACCTGTGTGACTGGAAGGGGTGGAGACTGGCTCCACCTCTCCTAGACCCCATTTAAGAGCTGACTGCAACTGAGGAAGGATCTCTTTCTTGTGATTGTTCCCTTTGGACTTTTTTTTTGTGAGCTAGGACATGGGTGAGCATTTTTATTTATTTTTGATTACCCCTTTTCACTGTGATAATCCTTCTAGTTATACAACCTGTAGAATACCAGCCAAACTACACCAGTGTGCTAATGGTGTATTTGTTGATTGTACACTATGCTAAGGTACATGGAAGAGAGGGAAGTGATATAGGATAACCAGCATGATTTTACCAAGGGCACGTCCTGCCTGACCAACCTAATAGCCATTTATCATGGTGTCACTCTGTCAGTGGATAAAGGAAAAGCCACTGATGTCATCTGTCTGGACTTCAGTAAGGCCTTTGACATGGTCCCCTATCATTTTCTCCAAATTTGAAAGATATGGATTTGACGAATGGACCTTTTGATGGATGAGCAACTGGTTGCAAGATTGCACCCAAAGAGTGGTCGTCAATGGCTCAGTGTCCAGATGAAGGTCAGTATCCCTCAGGGATCTGTATAGGAATAGGTGCTGTTTAATGTCTTCATCAATGACATCAACAGTGGGATTGAGTGCTCCCTCAGCAAGACTGTGGATGACGTCAAATTGTATGATGAGGTCAACATGCCTGAAGGATGGGATGTCATCCAGAAAGATCCAGACAGCCTTGAGCAGTGGGTCCAGATGAACCTCATGAGGTAATCCCCACTATAAATACAAGCTGAAGTATAGAAGAATAGAGCACAGCCCTGCTGAAAAGGACTTGGGGGCACTGGGGGATGGCAGGCTGGACTTGAGCCAGCAATGTTCCCTAGCAGCCTGGGTAACGCCAACCATATTCTGGGTTGCATCAAAAGAATATGGTCAGCAAGTCAAGGGAGGTGATCCTGACTTTCTCCTCTGCACTAGTGAAGCTTCATCTGGAGAACTGTATCCTGATGTGAAGTCCTCAGTACAGGAGAGATATTGACCTGCTGGAGTGCATCCAGAGGAGGACCACAAAAACCATCCAAGGGATGGAACACCTCTCCTACTAGGACAGGCTGAAAGAGCTGGGGCTGTTCAGCCTGGAGAAGAGAAGGCTCTGGGGAGACTTGATAGCAACCTTTCAGTACCTAAAGGGGGCTACAAGGAAGAAGGGTCTACTGTAATTTATGACAAGGGAAATTGTCCCTGACTAAAAAGAAGGAAGATTTTGATTGGATGTAAGGAAGAAGCTTTTGAAAACAAGGGTGGTGAGGCACTGGAACAGGTCGCCCAGAGGTGTGGATGCCCAGTCCTTGAAGATATCTGGTCAGGCCGGACCATGCTTTTAGTAACCTAATCTATCTGTCTAGATGCCCCTGTTCATTGCAGGGGAATGTGACAAGGTGATCTAAAAGGGTCCCTTCCAACTCTAACAATTCTATAATTCTATATGAAATCATAGGTAGGAGATATGTTGTTGATTCTTTTTTCTTTCCCTACTTTTTTCTACCTGCTGCTATGAACAGTTCACACTGGCTTGCTATGTCTGCTCAGCTGACAATATTTGCATTCTCAGCAAAGTAACGGATGATTTCATTTTGCCTGCTTTTGCTACTAGTGGCTGGCCATTCCTTGCTTCAGTGCAAGAAAAATTGGAATAGGTCAAGGAAGCCAGAATTTGCACATGTAAAGCAAAAACTCTTCTGAAGCCCTGGTATGAACAGTGACACCCATCTGGATTGCACTGCAAAAGCTGCAGCTGTGACTGCACCTGGAAAAATCTTACCACAGTGCTCCAGTCCATTTGCACAAAGCCAGAACCATGTTTGTGCCTTTTAAAGCAGGTAGTAGCTTATAACAAAGTGAACTGTTGGGCAACGACAGGGCTAAATGGATGCATGCAAACAAAAATACACTTTTGCCTCCTTATGCAGCTGACACGCAGGGAGACTCTAGCTGAGCCCTTACTCTTGTATTTCTAACAGTAGACTGTCTCTGGCAGAGAGCCTGAAGTCCTGTCCTTTTCTCTGACGTTTCTCATAAGCACCTACAAGAAAGTAGTGTGTAGCAAGTAAGACATTTAGGACAATGGCCCTGTTTATACATCAGTCAATACCACTGCTATTATTTTGGAAGAAGTGTCTGCAACACAGTAAACAAGCCACTAGTTCTTTATCTTCTGAGGATATGCATGCTCTCTGACAACATAGGTTACTGTCTTAGGACTACTGTTATAAATACGTATTATTTCAGTAATATGGTTTTATAACAAGTTTCACATAGGAAAACATATCTAGCCTTGTAATCCAGTTTTGTATTTTCTTAACTCCTTCTGTCACGTCCAGCTATTCCCGAACTTAATTTGGAACAAATTTCAGGAAAGATCTCAGAAACCAGTACTTGATTATGTTAACTTTATTATTTATTGAATTCCAAGGACAAGTGACACTCTGCCAGTCAACACTGATATTCAGTTGTATTCACAACTGTAATTGAAGCAGATTCAGATTAAGACAGGCCCAAACCCACTTCCAGAAATGAAGAGCTACTGTGAAAGTACACAAAGAAATAAAAGCTCAACATACTGCTGCTTTCTATCTGCTGCCATGTAGGGAAATCAGAGCATGACATACACCTGAATCTGAAAGGGGGGGGCAGCTCAAATCTGCATCTCTGAAAGATGGTTTCCATTCTGAAACAGTTTAATATTTCATAAACTTCTTTCTCCTCTGCCACAGTGAATCCAAAGAGATGACTATAGGAATCTAGACATAAGTCATGACAATATTGCTAAGGCCATATTCAAGATAGTAACAAAAAAGCTGAGGGGACTGTGTAATCCTGACAATATATTCTCTTTTACTCAAGCACTTGCTCTAGCTGAGTAAGGTGCTGACACCTACAAACCCAAGAAAAGCATGGAACCTGTAGCACTACCAGCACTGACTCTTAACTTTCCTCACGGAGTCCATCAGCTACTGGCCAAAAATGTTGATCCACTGTAGTTCATCCTGCTCAAGAGGATGAGGAGGAGTACTCCCAGCGTAGGATTGGACCTCTCCTGCTCATAATGTGGTGCTCCAGATATGCAGATTTCTAAACAAACAAAACCATTGTATTGCAAGGGTAGTTAAACTGGCACAAGTTGCTCAGAGAAGTCATGGAGTCTCTGCTCTTCGAGATGTTTAAAACCATCTGTTCTGATCATGATCCTGGGCACCCTGCTCCAGCTGATCTGGATCTGAAGGGGGAGCCTGAGCTGGTTGATCTTCAGAGGTGCCTTCCAATCCCGTTGATTTTGAGCCTGTAGCATACTTATTCTTCACTGACCTTTCCTTTGTGCTACTGATGGAAGAAGTACCTCAATTGCATTTCAGGAATTCTCATGCAAGCACACAGAAGTTAAGTTACAGAAGGAGAGCTGTCCCACAGAAAGGACGTAGGTACTGTGATACCAAGAGCTGCATGTTATTATTTTTAGGCATTTCTTCCCCCTAGGTAATACACGAAGAAAACTTAGGCACTCAAATTCCCTGTGCAATAGATAGGGAAAGCAAGGTACCTCAGGATATCACAGAACCACAGAATCACAGAATTGTAGGGGTTGGAAGGGACCTCAGAGATCATCGAGTCCAACCCCCCTGACAAAGCAGGTTCCCTACACCAGGTCGCACAAGTAGGCATCCAGGTGCATCTTGAATATCTCCAGAGAAGGAGACTCCACAACCTCCCTGGGCAGCCTATTCCAGTGCTCCGTCACCCTCACCATA